>VYXD01006953.1:252352-305742 GCA_013397195.1 Hylia prasina | reverse complement strand
TGGGAGACCCAGTGGAGAGAGAGGGCCCAGCTTCCAGGCTGGAGCAGCCTGTCCTTGGAGGACTTCACCCTGTGGAAGAGTGACCCTTGCCACAGCAGTTTTGGGAGGACTGCTGCTCATGAGTTTGGAACCACATTGAAGAAGTTCATGGAGAATTGTCTCCTGTGGGAGGGACTCCATGATCTCAGGGGAAGGACTCCTCTCCCAGAGCAGTGGAAGAAAACCTTGGGTGATGAAATTACCAAAACACCCACCTCCTGTCTCCCTGCACTATTGGTGGGAAGGAGGGAAGGACTGGGGGAAAAAAAAAGGTGTTTTTAAGGGCTTATTTTACTTCTCATTATACTCCTCTGACTTTTTACCTTTAAAATGAGCCTGTTTTGCTCTCCTCTGCCCAACTGTAGCAGGGGAGTGCAAGTGAGTGACTTTCATGGGTGCCTGGCATTTGGCCAGTGTTAAACCATGACAAATAGTTTTAGGAAAATTCTGTCTCTCCCCAGTTTACCACATTGACCTCTATTGTATTCGTCTGCTGCCCAACATATCCAATCACCACATACCAAACCATAACACCCAAATCATGAACTTAGGGAAGAGACAGGATAGAGGATGAAAGTTGGAAAGGCACAAGTATGAACTGCCCATCCAGACCTGCAGCCAGTCTGCTCATGTCAAGTCTCATAGACTGCAATTGCAGTGTGCTTTTCTTGAATCTGAGGATCCCTTCCCCTGCAACTCCACCTGGCTGTGAGAACAAAAGCCTGCTCTGCACTCCTAAGGGTGGAAATATATGGAATGATCCTCTAAGTGCCCCTCCAGTGCAATTGTAAAACACCACAACAGCATTAAGGAGTGCATGAAATTATAGTTTTGTGGAGTCACAGTGCCTGCTTGGATCTTGTTGAAGGGCAGAAACAGGTCCCAAGAGACATTTTAACTGCTGAAATATAGCTGGGAATTATTTGGGAAGATTGGTAGCTAGCATGGGCCAAGATGATGCAAGTAGCAGCTCTAGCAACCTACTTCCATAGGCAAACTTATTTTACTTATGAGGAATTTTCTCAGCCAATGTAATTTAATAATATAGCTGTAGTCCTTAGGCGTACGCAGAGACAGTGATGATTAAACTAGCACTTTGGTTCTGTTTCCCAGCTGTGCTAGTTTTATTCTGGTAAGCCACAACCTCTGTGTCTTTGTGAAATGGTTGTAGAAATTATGGCCCACATCAAAGATCCACCTGTAAAGATCTATGGCAAACAATACTATCATAACCATACCACTGCATTTATAACTCCCTCTCATGGTACCTATTCTAAAATAAGCACTTGCAGGAAGAATTAGATCAATGTAACTATAGCAGAAAAAACTATAGCAGTAAATTTTCCATGCAGACAAACTTTAAAGAATTCATATTGAATGAAAAATGTGTAAGAGTTGCAATATTCTTATGACCTTGAATTCTTGAGAAATCACATCTGTGATGATGAGTGTAACCACACTGTAGGATTTTTTATTTTGGTTGTACTGTTTAGTTCATTAAATAACACATGATTTTCTCAAAGACACTTTTTATGCGGCATGACCTTTAATTTTTAGATTGTGGATTAAAAAACAAAAGGAAATCACATGCTTTGTTCAAATCAGATCTTTGTTTTTGTTTGTTTGTTTGTTTTTCTGACTTATAGTAAAATTTCTTAAGGTTGGTTGAACTAGGTAAGGGAGATTGAGAAAGAAGCCTTATAATAACAGGGTGAGAATGGTGACAGTTTTAGAGCTACATTTTTGACTTGAAAGACATGCATTAAAGCAATTAAGTTTACCCCAGCACCAGTATTTTATAGCACAAAAAAATAGAAGATGATTGAGGAGAAAGAGATAAATCTTAAGTGATCATGAAAGATCTTAAGTCTCATATCTTGCAAATATTTATTTAGGTTCCCATGTGCAACATTTGTACTTATCACAAATATGCTTGCAAATAAATTTATACAACCAAGTGTTTATCAATAAGCAAACAAAAGGGGTCATGAATAGGAATGAAATTATATGGTAAAATCTATTTATATCTATAGTTAGCAGACAGCTTTAACTGCAATATACTTGGTAATTAAGTGGATGTTTACTTCTGTTATCTATAATCAGACAGCAGGCTACAGAGAGAAATCTAGATAATGATGGTCCTCATTCTGCCACTCCTGCTGATACTGATTTCAAAAGGAAGCAGTCAAAGAGGACCTCAATATGTATCATCTCCAGGTACAAGAGAAATGGTATTTTGAAGAAAAAAAATAAGATTCTAAAGCAAATAAATATTCCAAATTATGTATTGTCTCTACATTGATTAACAGTAGCGCAAAGAATTACTTCCATATTTGCAGCAGAACATAATCATATACATCACTCAGAGAGAAGAGGTCATTTAGGTACAGAACAGAACACACAAATTCAAAGTGTCTACAACTGATCACAAGGAACTAAACTCAAGGCTTCAGGTGATCAAGTACAAGGAACGAGGCTCTCTTGCACTAAGATCAAGATGCTTAAGCACTGTACAACTATTTCACAATAACAGTGTTCACAGGAAATCATAACAGGAAAAGAACTGAAATTTTGTCAGATGAAAGTGGTTGGTGAGGTATGAGATCAGAGATGACAGTGCTGATTGAATAAGACCAGCTGCTGCCTGCTAGATTACTCATCTACAGAACTCTCCCAATATGTTTTCAGATTGTCAGGTTTCAAGTCCTGTGAACTATTTTCCTTTGAAGTAGAGACACATAGCTGGAGATAAGTTTAAAATCTGTGCACTGTGCCATTTAAATTAAACCTTAGGAGCAAACAATTATATAGCAAAAGTGTTACCCATCATTAGGAAATTCTATCCAGGAATTAGGGCGTTCCCTCACAAAGAAGGTGGTAGGATTAATAGCTCAGCTGAAATGCATCTGTGCTGATACATGTGTATAGGCAACAGGAGGACCTGGAAACCATTGTCAAGCAGGAAGACTATGACATAACTGCCATCACAGAAATATGGTAGGATAACTCATGGATAGAGTTGAGAATTTATGGGTAAAAATCAGGGGAAGGACAATGAGATGGATATCCTGGTGGAAGTCTCTTATAAACTACTCAACAATAATGAAGAAAGAGATGAAATATTCTATAAGCAGCTGGGAGAAGCATCACCATGGGGAACTACAACTTATGAGATATTTGCTGGAAATAAAGTACAGTAGAGAAGAGTTTAAGAAGTTCCTGGAGTGCTTAGAAGATAACTTTCTGACACAGCTGGTAAGTGCGGCAGCTAGTGGAGGTGCTCAGTTGACTATCTTTGAACAGAGAAAGGGTGGTGGGTGATGTGATGGCTGAAGGCCATCTTGGGCATTGTGATAACAGGTTGATAGTTTTTGATTCTCAGAGAAGTAAGGAGACGAGTCAGCAGACCTGCCACCTTGGCCTTCAGAAGGACAAACTTTGGCTGACTGGTTGGGAGAGTCCCTTGGGAAGCAGTCCTGAGGGTCAGAGGAGCCCTGTGAGGCCAGGCATTCTTCATGAAGGTAATATGAAGAGCATAGAAGCAGGGCATCCCCACGTACTAGAGGCTGACCCAATAGTGAGGAAAAGTACCCCAGCTGAACAGAGAGCTGAGGCTGGAACTCAGAATAAAAAGGAGAGTCTTTAACTTTTGGAAGAATTGGATGGCAACTCAGGAGGACTACTAGGATTTCATTAGGTTGTTCAGGGAAAAAATTAGAAAGCCAAAACCCCAACCAGAAATTAATCTGGCTACTGCTGTAAAAGACAATAAAGATGTTTATATAAATATAAGCGTGACAAAAGGAGGACTAAGGAAAATCTCCATCTTTCTTTGGTTGCAGGGGGAAACAGTGGCAAATAATGAGGAAAAGGATGAGGTGCTTAATCCTCTCTTTGCCTCAGTCTTTAACAGCAAGACCAGTTGTTCTCTGGGTAACAGCCTCCTAAGCTGGAAGACAGGAACAGAATGAATCCCCCATAATGCAAGGGCAAATGGTCAATGACCTGCTAACACTACTTGGTCTATGGGACCAGATGGGATTTACCCAGGAAAGTGCTCACCAAGACATTTTTCATAATTTGCCAGCAGTCCTGTCTAACTCAGGAGGTCTCAGGTGACTGGGAGTTCACAAATGTGACACCTATCTACAAGAAGAGCTGGACAGAGGATCCAGGGAACTACGGTCCTGTCAGTCCGACCTGTGGTGTTAGGGAAGGTCATAGAGTTGATCATTTTAAGTATCATCACACAGCACATGCAGGTCAACTGGGGGATCAGACTCAGGCAAAATGAGTTTGTGAAAGGCAAGTCTTACTTGACCAACGTGATCCTCTTCTATAGCGAGGTGAACTCGTTAGTGGATGAGGCAAAGGCTAAGCATGTTGTCTACTAGAACTCTAGGAAAGTCTTCAATACTATATCCCATTGCATTTTCCTGCAAAAAGTGGCTTCTCATGGCTTGGACAAATGTACTGTTTGTAAGAAAAAAACCCGTCTGGATTGTCAGGCTTCGAGAATGATGGTAAATGGAGTTAAATCTGGTTGGTGGCCTGTCACAAGTGGTATTCTTAGAGCTCAATGTTGTGGCCAGTCAAGATTATATCTTTATCAATGACCTGGATGAGCAGATGGAGTGTACCCTCTATCAGTTGGCAGGTGACAACAAGCTGGGCAGGAGTGTTGATCTGAAGGAAGGTAGGAAGGCTCTGCAGAGAGATCTGCACAGGCTGGATCAACGGGCCAAAGTCAATTGTGTGAGGTTCAAAAGGGAAGTGTTGGGTCTTGCAGCTGGGTCACAACAACCCCAGGCAGCGCTACAGGCTGGGGGAAGAGTGGCTGGAAAGCTGCCCACAGAAAAAGGACCTGGGGGTGCTGGTGACAGTGGCTGAACATGATCCAGTTGTGCCCAGGTGGCCAAGAAGGCCAAGGACATCCTGGCCTGTACCAGCAACAGTGTGGACAGCAGGACCAGGGCAGTGATTGTCCCCTTCAGGGGACACCTTGAATACTGTGTCCACTTCTGGGCCTCTCACTACAAAAAGAGATATTGAGATGTTGGAGTGTGTCCAGAGAAGGGCAACAAAGTTGAGGAAGGGTCTGGAGCACAAGACTCAGGAGGAGTGGCTAAGAGTTCTGAGATGGCTTACCCTGGAGAAAAGGAGAATCAAGAGGACCTAATCACTCTCTACAACTATGTGAAAAAGATTGTAGTGAAGTGTCTCTTCTCACTAACAAGCAAGAGGGAATAGACTCAAGTCGCACAAGGGAAGGTTTGGTTTGGATATTACAAAAGATTTCTTCACCAAAAGGGCTGTCAAGCAATGGAACAGGCTGTCAAGCAAAGTAGTGGTGTCACCATCCCTGGAAATATTTAAAATATGTGACACTTGGAATATGGTTTAGTGCTGGTCTTGGTTGTGCTGGGTCAACAGTTGGACTCAATGATCATGAAGACCTTTTCCAACCTAAACAATTCTACCGTTCTGTGATTTTGTACAGTAAACCAAGACCCAAATAGACAACCCCAAGCACGTGTAGTCACATATGAAAACTGAGATCTAGAAGTTTTTGAGTGATTGCAGTTATCCTTTAATTTGGATATACTTGCACAAACTGAAACTGGAAAGTGAAATTCCTTTCTTTTTCAAAGCAACCCCACACAAGACCCAAACTCACAACTAAACACTGCCACCACACCACCATCCACTCTTTTTAGCCTTGCATACAGTGCCATAATTCAGATTATCCAGGAGATCTCAGAGAAGAAAATATTGTTGAAATAAAAGCAACAGACTTTTTTTTCTTAGCAGTTAAGAATCACTCTTCAGGTTATGCATGCAAAATAAGTGAGACTTCAGAATCCTTTTCAGCAGCATTTCCTGCTGACTGTTGCAGGTGGGAGAAGGAGCTTCCACAAAGCACTGCAGCTGAATCTCTGCAGGTGAAGGCAGCAGGTGAGGGCAAGAGAGCTGGCTGCTGAACCTAGTGGATAAAGGGCATTTAAAAAGAGATCAGGAAAGGCAGAAAGGAAGGCAACCCTGGGTGGTGGAGATTTGAAAAGAATTGTTTAAGTTAAAGGCTAAACACAGGGTGGTATAAATAGTGGAACAACATGTTTGGTATGAGAATTTGCAAGAGCATTTTGTACCGGAATAGAAATTCAGATGTTCAAAATAAAAATGCTTTATATTGGGTGATGAAAGACACTTTTCCACTCAGTTTTTGTGCACTCACTCAGGCAAGGATTCCACACACCATGAAATTAACAAATAGAGATTTATTTCTGAAGCTACCTTATTTGTAAAAATTCATGTATCAATTATCTTATGGTTGAATTTCACAGATCACATATTGGAAACAGTAGTTTTCCATTTTGCAAGACGTCATACCACTGAAAAAATGTTCATGGGCCTCTGTTAATGGGCTTTTCGATTAATCTCTTGATACTATTTTGGACATATTTTTTATAATTTAAATATGCTAATTTAATTTGTACTCTTAATAATAGATCACAAAATAAAACAATGCTCCAGATATCTATCATTCCGTTGACAGTAACACCTGTATGCAATGGATAGAGACCTGGTATTTTATTAGCCTCAGTTTTTAGCTGTTAAATTAAAATTACTTTGGTATGAAGTACCAGAATATGTCAGTGATAACATACTGTGAGAAAAGTTGTTATACAGATGACTGCTAAGTGGTATGTCCCGTCTAGATATCTTGAAAGTCACAAAGATTCATTTCTCAGAAAACAATACAATTATTTTTTCAAAATGTAGATAACTATTATGTTGTAGGAATAATGTAAATATTTACAGTGGAGCTCAAGATGAAAAAAATATTAGCTCAGCTGAAAGAGATCTTACTCAGTACCTTGAAACAAATATGGCAATGCTTTGTTCCAGTGCTCTTAAATATAGCTCCTCTCCATAATCTTTATTAGCATGCAAAAACCTTCATATCAATGTCTACAATGTCTCAGGTTTTTTCTCAGGTCACTAATAAGTCCTTCAAAATAAAACAGCATCACAGATCTCCCCTCTTTTCCGAAACGTATTAATAACTACATATATTTTTAAATCTGTATATATATACTTAAACAGTGATGGTCTTTTATGATTTAATTTCAGTATTATTTGTGCAAGATAAAAAAAAATCAAATGTCCACTGACAAGCTGCAGGAAGTAAATTTACTGCCTAAAATGAAGATAGAAAGGAAAATCATCCCAGTATGCTTGTCTGTAACGTACTATGTTTAAGAAATGGATAAGCACACATCTAAATTGCACATAAATATAAAAAATGTTGATGTTTTAGACAGGAGATGGACACAATAAGCAGAAAGCATTATTTCTGAAATAGACAATGGAAGAATTTTTACCTGATAGCTTCAAGAAAATAAACAAATGCTCAGTTTCAGAGAGTTTTGAATAATAAAAAGATAATTGAAACTTACATTGTGATGCATGGTAGTTATTGTCTTCTGTCTCTGTTAAACTTGGTTTTGCACTTCTACAGATACAGTTCTTTAAGCCCTAAAAATACACAATTTGCCTGCTTTTGTTACATAAGTACACATAGCAGCTTGAAGTCACTATTCAAATACAACCTGAAATGTCTAAGTATTAGTAAAAGAAAAGAAGAAAAATCACAATTTCATTCTGAAATGGGACTTGCAAAGGACATTCAGACGTCCAACTGAGTTACAGCAACACTATAGTACAATCCTGTAGTACCTTTCACAAAGAATCTCTGAGTCCTCTTCAACTTAGCATGATTCAAAACACCTTTAAGTAAAATTCTTCTCAGCAGGTATATTTTGAAACAGCTTTCTAAAAGGTGTTAAGACAAAGACTTTTGAATACAAACATTGAATTTCTTCTGCAGAACAGCAAAATTCACTAGAATATCCAGCTCCATGATGTCCATGGTAGGCTCCAAGCAATGAAAGAAACGTTTCCTTTAAAACCAGTTAAATATTAAACTTAAGTCATAGTAGATAAAGTAACTGTAAGAAAACAGCGTCATTTCCTAAAGGTTCAATATAAGATGAAGAAAAAAAAAGATATCTAAGAAACACAGAACCCTGTTCACCAAGAACAGTATCATGAGAAAGATAACATTGAAATACAGCAAGGAAAACTCGGACTGATATGACTGCTGAAGAACCCTCAGTTTTCTTGTTCTCTATTTATTTACATAATCTGCCTGAACGTGATGCAGAATAACAAATAACCCATTTTTATTTTATCTCAAACAACCTATGAGCAGTGGTCATAGGATCATTGAGGAGACATCATGGACCAGTTCCTTCCCTCATCCCATTACTGCTCAGGTTTTCTTGCTCTTAGCTCTTTGTACTTTCCAGTCAGCTTCCTCACAATTATCCTTTGGCACTGAGGTGAAATATTACCCTGCTCTGTTTCATTTAGTATCATCACAGCACCACGTCTTTGAGACTGGTTTCATCCAGAATAGCAAAAACATAGAAAGACTGAGCTTTTCTCCAGAACCGTCAGTCCAAGAGTTTCAACATAAAACTCTGCTCCAGTAGCACTCTGATAACAGTGGATTGGGAGGTGAATAACATAATGCCTTTATTCGTTTTAAAGAACACCAGAAGAAATTTAGCTGCCAGTCCAGGCATTATCACTTGATAGGAAACACACAGGAGGGTAAAGTCAGCAGACACATAAAAATAATAATGTGGGAAGCAGCTGACATAATTTCTTTGAGAATAAAGTGTGCCTCAAATGCTAGGCATTTTCTAACAAAATTACCAGGCTGACGTCACCTGCCCAGTTATAAAAAGAAATAAATTAGTATATCCATTTTCTTGTAAAAGAGTGAAATGTGTCCAAAATAATGAATAACTATAATAGAATGGTTTTTTAATATTCAGAAATTAAACAGGCAGGTTTTCAGAACAGAAAACCTGGAGATTTCTAGATTTTTCATATATCTATTTTCCCTGTTTGCATCTGGATGCAAACTAGGATCAAGCAAGGAAAACAAAAGTCCAAAGAAAAACACACTTCTCAACTTTCAAGTTGAATGCTAGAAAGAAATTGCTTAGATTTCGTTATGATATGAATGGACTTTAGTTTCTCAAAAGTGTCCTTTTATGCATAAATCACCGCATTACAATGGGACTCTTCTAATGGAAAAAAACCAACCAACCAACCAAACAACAACAACAAAAAATAACAAACAACCCACAGAATATTTTGGAAGTTTAAATGTTCATAGTTGAAGACATCTCTGACAACATGACGAAACAAATTGCACAGTTTTCATTTTACTTCCATTTCAAAGATCAGAGTAAGACACCTTTGGCTAACTTGAAAAATGTGACACAAAAGTTCACAAGACATGCACAATGTATTTGGAAAACTCTAAAAACTGATGGCAAGCACCGCTGGCCAGCTGTACTTTTATAAATGAATGTGTGGCATTTTTCTGCAGTACATATCAAATGCCACAGAATTAAAATGAGCTGGGCTGTACTGTGCCCTTGGAAAGTGCTATAAAACATACTCTAAAGACTTTTTTGTGAAATCAGCAATATATTTAAAGTAATCATTCTTAAAATAAACGGGAGATTTGTTTTATTCCAAAAAGCAGCATGATTATCATAAGTAATAGAAACAGCAAAAAAATCTAGAAAAATCAAAAATTCAGTTAGAAAAATATTAGATGAAATCGTCTTAGACTCTTGAAGAGTGTTCTCTGACACAAAGTTTAAATTTAGAATCTATTTTTAAATTTAAGTTGGAGACAAGTAAGGGCAGATAACGAGACAGATTTCATTAAAAAACTTCAGATGACCCACTCAGAAATTTTTGCCAAATGCTGAAGCAAAGGAATGCCTTTTACCCTAATGGTGAAGAAACAGAAAATAATCTAAATCCGGCTTTTTATCTTGTATCTAGAACACAAAGTAACCAAACTCAAGGTTGTTAAGCTTTGAAAATAAGTGCCTCTTATATCCCACCTTTGTAGGAATAAAAATGGTGAATGGAATTGAATCTGGAAAGCAAAATTTCTAGGGAGAAAACGTCTATCAAAGGCTTTATTGTGTTGTTTAAAGGAAAGTTTTACAACAAATTTACAGCCATTACCAGGAGACAGATGTTCATATCAAAACAGTCTTTGTCAATTGTAATTTTGCACCACTCTGAAGGAGCTGAGTGTTCATTACAATGCAACGGCCCAAGGATGACTGAAGAGTGTTACTGTTTATTTAATCAAAATGGTAAGATTTTTCAGTTGCAAGATACTTTTTGGTCTTGGCCTTCTAGGTGTTTTGTTATAACCATAGGTACCAACTAGTCACCACACAGCTGTTCCTTCACTCCTTCACTCCTCCCCTGCCCTCTCCCCTCTCCCAGTGTGTTAGGGATGAGAATCAGAAAAAAGATAAAACCTGTGGGTTGAGATAGGAACAGTTGAACAGTTGAAAAAAAGAAATAATAATAGCCACAGAAATAATAACAATAATGATTATGATGAAACAGGAGATAACAAAAAGAGAGGAGTGATGCACAATACCATTTCTCACCACCTGCTGACTGATGCCCAGCCTGTCCTTGAGAAGCTAATGGCCTCTCCTGGCCAACTTCCCTCAGTTTATACATATATATATATTGGACATAATGTTCTATGGTGTGGAATATCCTTTTGGCCAGTTCAGGTCAGCTTTCCTGGCCATGCTGTCTTCCAGCTTTTTTTGCACCTGCTCACTGTCAGAGCAAGGGAAACTGAAAAATCCCTGATTTAGGGCAAGCACTGCTCAGCAACCACTAAAACATCAGTGTGTTATCAATATTATTATCACCCTAAATCCAAACCACAGAATTGTACTAGCTTCTAGGAAGAGAATTAACTTTCCCAGCTAAGCCCAGGACAATAGTACTTTCGATTTTCAAGCAGTGAAGAGTCAAAAATGTGGTATCTTCAAACATGTCGTCATAAAATTTTCAGTGCTAGGGGGTTTGATTTCAAGCAGGTACAATTTGAAAAGGATTACTTGGTTATTTTTAGAAAACACCAGATAAACACTTTAAGTTAAAGCTATTTTTAAGAGATCAGCATAATTGTAAACATTCCTGGAGTAGAGTATATGATATTTCCTAATGAGCTGTTGAAAAACTAACCAGAGTGCCAAAAAAATTTCCACTAGTTACATCACTTTTCATTATTTTCCTGGATTATAGATGTTATAATATACAAGACATATGAAATATGATTCAAACTCTGAGGATCTTACAGTTTTGAGGCAAGCCACACTGCCACAAGCAAGAAATAATTTTTTATATTTATATATATATATATTTAGCAAAAAGGTCCACATGTTCCTAGTGTGGGTTGTTTTGGGTTTCTTTTTTTCCTATTTGTTGTATATCTACCCTAAGGCTTTCAAGATATAGTATCTATATACTCTGAAAGATATGTCTTCAACAATTTAACAATCAAAATATATTTTCTGCAGTGTCTCAGAATTCTTCAGTGTGAGGGTAACTATAACAGACTATTTTGTATGGGACTAAACAATGTGTATGCTAACCTCCTTTTCATTTCATGTGACAAAGTCGACAGCATGCTGTAGAAATAAGATGATGCACAAGTATAAATACACATAAAAATTCAGTAGCTAGAAGATACAAGGCATGCGTCATCAGCAAGTTTCTGCTGAGATAGAAGGGCATCTTTATCTGTCCACTTCCTGTTTGCTCACTGCCTTCTTCCTAGGAGTCTGAGTTAGAGCTTATCACATAGGAAAATAAAAAAAGGATTACTTTTAAAGAGCTCAATTTTATCCAAGTGTATTCTTGTTAAGCTTGACCACTGTCACACTCAGGTTTGCTGACTTAAGAAAAATAGGAAAGCGTTTTTTCCATCTAATATCATGTTCTCAGTCCATTTCATTCTATTCCAAAATACATTAAAAAAATAAAAGCTAAGCATGAAACTAGAAAATTAAGAAGAAAGGTAAACAGTAGTGGAGAATCTGCAAGAAAGGACATTTTTGTTTTTGTGTAAGTTTCAGAATTTTTTGTCTAGTCAATGACTTAAAAGAGAGCAAGAACCACAGACATCACATCTTCATAAAAAAATAATTATAAATCAATCCATAACCATGTTCTGTTGTCTTGAAAGAAAAGAAAAAAAAATAGAGGAAAGGAAAAAATAGTATTTGTACTGGATAAAATACTTTCTGGTATTGGATGTGAGTTACACTGCAACAGTGGAAAGCTACAAGTATACGTTAATTTTCATATTTGGGTACTATATGAGCAATTATGTGTAAAAAGCACTCTTCAGTCTGAGCAATCTGATGTTTCATACTGTTGGAAGAAACAGGAGGAAAACTACGGAGAGCAGGGACATGAAAATTCCTTCAAATATGTGTCTAGGCAATGTTATGATACCAGTTCCACTGGCAGACAGAACACAGAGAGCTGAATATGGAGCAGGATGACAATAAACAATATTTCCTGCAGTTCCTATGGTCTTAAACATGAGAAAATATGCAGACAAAAAAAAAAATTATCTCAGCAGCTTCCACTGGCAGTCAAAAGAGCTTTTAATTTTCTTTATTTTCTTTGATATTAGCTTATTTTTTATGGATCATGCAAAGTGGGAAAGAACTGAAAAATAATGGAAGAAGCAAGAAAATTCCAGGGTTTGGCAAATTTTTGTCAGAAAAACTAGTACCAGTATCAGATTTTGTGAACCATAGTCCAATGTTAGTTACACAGAAAAAATTTAAGGGAGGAAATGTGCACAGAACTAAAAAATTTCCACCAAATGCTCCCAGTTTTCTACTTGAATGTCTTCATAGTAAAATTGTGAGAAATCTTTGAAATAATATTTTAAAAGGTCTTTTTCCTTAAGAATTGGAAAAAGCATGGACATTTTTTTCTCGGGACATACAGACTCATATCCTTTTATCCCCATGAAAATAGCATTTACACTATTTTACACAGAACAATACCTTCTCTTAATTGTCAAGCAAAAAAAATATGTAAAGTACTTCTCACACCAGTATTTCCATCAGTAAGATCAGAGGACAAGTTCAAAAAATTTCTTGTAAAAATAGGTATATTCTTTGCTGATAGAGTTTTATGCATATATTGTCAATAGCAAACATATCACTGAGACCCACTACTTTGAATAGTCTTATCAAACTGATTTAAAATTGAAGTATTATGTCTAGTTCGGGTTAAATTTACATTACTGTTTCTTCGGATTAAACATGGGAAGCTTGTAAAATGAATGTTTGGAGACTGAACAGTCACAAACAAATATCTACAACTTCAGGATGTAGTTTCTGGAAGATGATAGACTGAACTGAAAGCAACTTAGATTCAAATTAAAGTAATGGTTTGTGATAGAATTTAAATATTAAACAAAGATTTTCCTAGCATGAAGAGGCACGAGAGTTTCAATCTAATTTTAAATAAAGGATTTTTATAAATCATATTTCATGTTATGGATTTTTTGTAATGAATAAAAACCTTTTTTATTTATGTCAATTTGTATAAGTTTTGGTGTTTGAACAGCCTCAGAAAAATACAAGAGCAACTGAGCAAGAACTGATCATAGATCCCACACCCTTGAGCATAGTATGTCACAATTGTTGCTTCTACCCTTGTGATCTCAATTATAAAGAACAAAAATCTTACCATTGTGAACTAAACTAACTTCATTGTCTGAATCTGTAACTTCAGCTTTGTTGTCCTGGTAACTATAAAAGTAGCCTTGTCATGTAACTGTTCCATTTATAGTGATTATTATGTGAGTGTATGGAAAATGTCTAATTTTCTACAGTTAATGCTTCTCACAATGAATACCTGAATATTAATGTTAATCCCAAATTTTGATTTCCATTAATATTTTGCACACACTTAAGTGATTTTACCAGACAGACTTCATAAATATAGTTCAACTAGAAGCATTAAAAACATATGGTATTCAACAGAAAATATATTTCAAAGCTGTCACTCAATGACTAATCCTGTAGCCTCCATATTTCACTAGACACCTCATTTATGCTATTTTTATTTTATTTCTGAATTGTGATAGCTCTGTTAGAGATGAATGAAGTTGATCCAGTATGAATCCAGATGTGAGTTGGCAGGAAGTAAATATATGTCATGAGGAATTAGATTATTTTTGTCCTGTATTTGACTTGTCATTGATTACTAAATTTTCCCTTTTGGGTCCTATCTTCACCTCTCACATACAGCACAGAATGACATGACAGCTTCTTGCCAGGATATTACTTGAAGTCTAATGCTGCCTTGTTAGGAAAAAGAATGTCGACTTTTCTAACATTCTTCAATGAAGAAATTTACCATTTCTTTTAAAAATTATGTATCCAGAGAAGATGCAATAAAATGGAGATTTATGATGTATACATTGTCCTGTAAATTCTAGAGTATCTAAAAATTAGTCTTAAGCTAGATATCCCTTTAAAAATGTCTTTATTTAGTCAATATTGGGGAAAAATATTTTCACCATATTATGCTAATTTTTTGAGATATATCCTTCTTGTGACACCACAACAGTAATCTACACTGTTGCTGGTCAAAAACAATTCTTCTTCCATCAGAAAAAGAAAAGAGAAGGTAGGAGAAATATTTACAATTAGTGTATTATTTTTAAAATTAAATATAAAATCTTTTCTCTTTCCAACCCCTCCTCTTTTAAAACAAATTCACATTTGTCTATCTGTAAGGTCTGTTATACATGTATCTCACAACATTTCATATGTATTACATCACAAATGATTTGGCATATTCCACTGATAGTGGCACAGGGGGAAAATAAATTGCAAGACCTGACACTGAATAATAGTTGGAAAAACCTCAACGTTTGTGTAGCACTGCTATGGATCTCTGATCAATCATAATTGCCCATCAGACCTTTATTTTTCATCTCCATATCAAATGTCAGAATGCTCAGGCTGAAGTTCTAACACTGACAACAAAACTTGTTGCTGTCAGGGACCCTGTCTACAGTGTGATGTTGGACATTTATCAAAATTGATACAAACAAGATACACAAAAAAACCCCCCATTTAAATGAATTCATGAAATTTACACAACTCTTTATATCAAGCTGCTAATTAATGCATGGCCACTCTAGTTAAACGCTGTTCCTTTGCATGTCTTTGGTGGCTTTCATCAGAAGATTGCCGAGAAACTTGTGATGAGCTGCACAGTAGCAAGTACTTAAGGAAATGGCACTGACAGTGACACCATAATATCAGTTTTGGCATCCTCTAGAGCTGACAGAAGTGAGTTTGACAGTGCCATATGCTTAGGAATGCAGAAATTCTCAGAGGATAACAGGTGACCCTCACTCTTACCCTGGCAAAGTTAATTTTTTAGAATTATTCAATAAAATAATTGCCAAAGCGCTTTTCTAGAATAGCTGAAAAAGTTACGTTTGTGCAGGCAAACATTAGAGTGTAGAATTTAGCTAAGATAGACAAAAGATGTTAGAACTATCCTTGAAGGTCTTTTAATTCACTGTAAATATGTTCCAGAAAGACTGCGAAGTTGCTATAGAATATTTGGTCAGAGTTCCTAAAAGAGGGACTTTGATTTGCTAAACATTAAGTATAGTAAAAATCCTGGAGCCCAGACTAAGAAATGAGTAACGTTGACTCTAAAGCCTTAGTGATCATGAGAAAGTTATGGTTTAGGAAATGTCTACATGAGCAACTGACCCGAAATTATTTTAAATATATGGGTTTCCTGCAAAAAAAAAGTCCAAATAACATCCAAAAAACAATGACTTCCACCAACATTTCATCAACATTTGCATCTCTATTCAGAGCTGTGAATGAAACACATTTACATCTGCATGAGGCAACTTGAATCATTGAATCAATATTCTCATTATAAGAGAAACAGACAAATCTTCTAAAAAAAAGCAACCTTTTTATATTTCTAAATATGAAACATAAAAAGTATAATGACTAACCAGCTGTATTCATATTATCACCACATTACTTGGTTACAGTAGAGTCTATGAAATATGACTCTCAGGAGAAAAAAAATCTTTGATTTTGTGAGACAAAGAATCAAGTTTCAACTCAGATTTTTCAAAAGGTCTTAATATTTCAAATCTCAATAGAAATTGTATCCTTGAACAGGACCAAAATTGTGAATTTCTGCTTTTCAAAACTGAGACATTGTAAGTTTCTTAACTGAAAAAATGAAAAATATTATCTAAACTTTTATTGGATTTTTTAATTCAGTTAGTTTTTTAGTTTTTTTCCCTTCCAGTTAAAGAGCAGGTTTATGATTATAACTACTAGAATACGGCAACCCATATTTATAAAAAAATATGACAGCCAACATCCATTGAAAATTCTTTCCATTTTGAAGAAACAAACCTCAAAACAATCTTTATTAGGTAAAAGTAAATGTAACTGAGAGAGCCAGTACACCAGGAACTTGAAAAAATACTGGGATTTTATTTTGTGTAAATTGGAGAAATGGGGGGAGCTCAGCCAGGACTAGAATACCATTTAAAAGCTCTTCATCACACTATGTATATACAAGACCACAGTCATGCCACTAATTCTCATTTTCTTTCTACGGAAAACTTTACTACTTCTACCATGTTAATTTCCAAATTTAAGACTTCAGAAAAAGGAAGGGCTGCTTCTTTAAAAGCAACATGAGAAATATGCAGGTCTGTGTGCATGGTGATGAAGTGGCAGACAGAAGTGCTACATTAAATCCAGAATCAACAAAGACTACAAACTGTATGGAGTAAAAGAAGAGTGAACTACAGGAAATTCATGTAGAGTTTCTGCCATTTATGTACACAAGTCTGGGATCCTGCAGTGTCTCTGTAAAAAAATACTACAACCTTTGTAAAAAAGAAAGGTTGGCTTTTAGCTATTTTGCTGTGCAGTAGCATTGGAAAGGCCAAAATATCCAAACAGGAAGCATCACAAAATTTATTGGCAATAGCTCAATGAGAGCACACACCAGCAAAAACACTTAAGCAACAGCACTGGCAGCTGCCTGCTGAGAGAGAATTCTGCTAACAGAAGAGTTGGCTGGGAAAGGTAGAAGAAGAAAATAACTTCAGTGACTGGAAGCCAACCATGTCTCTCTCAGAATCAATCTCACTGAGAGTTACAGTAAGTTGTCATGCTGGGAGACACCACAGAAAATGAAATAAGTTGAGCAGCAACAGCACGACTGGAAATTGCTCATCAACAGGCATACTAAAAATGTGCTGTGAAATATGGACAAATTTTCTCTCTGGGAACTGTGGTCCATATAAGCCAAAGCCAAAAAAGTTGCATATTTTCAAAAGTTATTGACTACTTTAACTCTAACCACTAGGGTTTTATAGTTTCAACCAGAATCATAGAATCAGGGAATTGTTTAAGTTGAATTGGACCTTTAAGATTATCAAGTCCACTGTTAAATTAGTTATCATTAAGAATTTGTTTTCACTAGAAATCGTTGCCTCATTTCCTATTTACACATTTGAAATAAAATACTGAAGTAAGTTAATAATAAAATTAGCACTACATTATTAAACAAATCAAATATCTTGGGTAGAGAGGAAGTTTATTTATATAAGGGTGCAAATGAGAAAGAGTTATGGATCAGTATCTGAAATCAATTAATAAGTAGTGTTTGGTGACAGTCAAATACCAGAAAATAGGTACGTGTATTTGTCTTCTTTAGGAGATTCTGAGTATTTGTGGTACACTGGTTGCAGAATGTTTTGAAGTGTAACATCCTTTTGAGTTAAAAATAAGGGATTTGTAACTTCAGTGAGACCAGATGTCTACCAGCTGTTCATATATGAATGACCCTTACTCTAGAAAAGATACATAAACATATTTTAAAAAGTAAAGCAATATTTTTTTTACCTTTAGCAATGTCTGTTGTAAATACCAGTAGGTGCAAAGACCACTTAGGATGTTATAAACAAATATTTCATTGCATTTTACTTCACCCTGTCTCAAGGCAAAATGAGGCAAGTAACTGTTAACAACAAAGTCCATGACATAGCCAATCGAACAAGTGAAACACTAAAATACACCGAGAGATTTGGATACCTAACACATTAGCTACTGTGTCGAAAGCAAAACACCATGGGCCCTTGTTTGAGCTTTATAGCCCAGAGAGTTTACCAGAGAAGGATGAGTTTCCCTCACATTCTGGTATGTGCTCTGGACTGCGGGCTTGAATTGTGAAGGTCACAGAAAGTGTGCCACATTTGGGGGATGGGGGGGATATAAAAGTAGTGAATGAATGAACACATCTGAGAAAAAAAAATAAAAGTGCTTAATTAATGTATTTCTTTTCTATGGCAACTGTTTCTAGACAAAGCTTCTCCCAGACCTATCTGAAATTCACAAAAAACACTATATACACCATGGATATTGTCCTTGAAAAGAACATATAGTCACGTTGGAATAAGATCAGGCATGTCTCTTCTCTTAGTTCTAAGGGGACAATTGAAAAATTCCATTCTAAGATTTTTCTTGCCTGGGAAAATGGAATATTGTCATTTGGAACTTCCCTGGGTACTGTCATTCTTTATTATATATTATGAGATTAGACTATCAATCTTACTATTTTAAACCACAAGGAAAATTGAGACAAAAGAGAGTAACACTGCATATATCATAAGCATTTTCTCCTGCTTTGACTTCTTTTAGATGGCTTGGAAAGCCCCACATGGGCTTGGAAAACTATCTGAGATGTTTCCTATTTGTAGCCTGGATAAAAGGGAGAGGAAGAAAACATAGCACAAAGAGAGGAGTGAATTGTTAAATAAGACAATATGCTTACAGTTAAATTTGAATAACAAGTCTAGTTTAATTAATTTTATTGTCTTATTAAAATAATAAATTTCTGTCTTAAGTGGATACTACACTGACATGATTCATTTTCTGTTAACCTAGATGGTTTTAGCATTCCACAGACAGTGCCAGTTTATGCCACTCATTCCCCCAGGATTAGACTTCATTATGTTTATCCGTAGCAGTCAGTGAGTTGCTATGCATGAAGATTAAATTATTCTAATGAGACCAGTCATGAAACAAAGAAAAAAACATCATGAGGGAACATGGCAGAATATGACTTCATGGTGATACTTTAATCCATTACTTAAAGATTTTCCTTTGCTTGCATTCCTTCCCCTTGCAAACTTAGATATCCACTCCCACACTACATTCTACTTGCTTTAAAGAGGTTCAGGCTGCTATAAACTTTCTTAAACCAGACTAAAATTCAGGTCAAAAAGGAAAGTCTATGGACATTGGAAGCAGGACTGGTGACACAGGAGGACTACAGAGATGATCTTTGCCATTGTAGGAAGAAAGTTCATGAGGCCATAGCTCGAGTAGAGTTCAAGTACTGAAAAGTACTGTGAAGGCCAAAATAAAAGGCTTTTTTACATATTTTGACAGCAAAAGGAAGATTAGAGGTAACACTGGTTAATACTTGATGAGGTTATTCCACCTAAAAATAGGGACAAAGACAAAGCAGAGATGTTTAATGACTTGTTGAAGAAGGTGATTGTCCCACTCATCTTCTCTGCGGCGTCCCCTCAAGTCCTGTGTGCAGTTTTGGGCATGACAATAAGCGAAGGATATGAAGATTTTAGAAAGCATCCAAAGGAGGACTACAGAGGTGGTGAAAGGTCTCAAGGACAAAACAGCAGAGGGGAAGGTGCTGATCTCCAGCCTCCAATGACTAGTGATAGGTCACAAAGAGATGAAGGGAAGCTGTATCATGAGAAGTTGAGGCATGATATTAAAAACAGTTCTTCACTGAGAGAGTGATCAATCACTGGAACAGAGCCTCCAGAGAAGGGCTCATTGCACCAAGCCTGCCAGCATTCCAGAATATCTAGCGAATTCTATTCCCATGGTTTAGTTTTGTTTTAGTTTTACATCATTTTACAAGGAGCATGAGGGTGGACTCAATGATTCGTATGGACAGGTTACAAATTGATATATTCTATGAGTTTAAAATTTACCTGAAACAAATATATTAGAGAAATACTAAAAAATCTAGAAAAAAACCCAATTAGGATGAAAGGCCAGTATAGCTCTCGTGTAAACACAAGACTAAATATTCTGGTATGACAGCTATTTCTACTGCAAAGAGTTTCACAGTTATGGTAGCAAAACAGCTCTGTAGCAGGTTCAAACTTACAAGAGTTTCCTGTGTGTGAAATGTTTGACTCATGCAATGGTTTCTTTAGTCCCTTTTCACATGAAAGGCTCTCAATCATACCAGCCTAGATATTTACTCAGGTACCAGATATTGTATAAGACAATGGAATAACTTGGTTTTATTTGTGCAGTTTTCCTAGCAGCTCTCACGGATCACTTTTATAGTTTTTTACATTTAGCTATGACCAACTGAGGCACCGTAAGTATAAAAATCAGTTTTATTGTAGCTTTCCTTCTTTTTCTTTTTATATATACAGAAAATGGGGCTGCTATATGTTTTATTTCTTTTTGGTTCACTTGTTATTTATGCAGGGCTTTGTCTTCAATAGAACGTAACTCAGTTTATAGTAACTAGAACTGTGGGCAGTATTCTAGGTTTGTTTTTTGGCAGATGTTGTTTCACCTTCTTTCTGCCTCAGTCTTCTTTCTTCACTCAGTCATTCTGCCTAATTCCATGTTCAGTACTGCCACTTTCCAGAGTCATAATTGCATCCATGCCCTGAAATAGCCAGTGTTTAAGCTTACCGTATTCTTCTCATAAACAAATTCAATTCTCTCTTGTTAACCTCATCCTTTTTTATTAATAGGTATTAATACATTGACTTCTGTTGTGCTTTATTATCTGCATTAGTTTACAAAAGGTTTGAAAGGCAATCCATTCTCACCTATGATCTTTCTCATTGGTACTAAGCTATTTTTCTGTAGCACCTTTGGGACTTTCATCACAAAGATAAGTATTACTTCAGCTATAAAAGCTTTCAAGCATGCTAGAATGAGTGGGACATTATATACAGCTCAGATTGCTAATACTGCAGCATGACAAGGACTGGGTTTTTTAATAGGAAGTAAAAATGGACTAATAACTCAGAGTTGTCATAGTGAGGAAATTTTTCTCACATTCTTCATCTTCTTCCTGATCTTGAACCATATTCTGCACTTTTCTGGCCCTTCAGTAAGCTATTTTAACTATTTTAGCTATTATCTTGACAGACAACAGTCAGAAAATTTCCCCCTACATAATGGTATTTAAAGTATCCATGAAAGACTCTAAAATATGAAGGAGCTGGCAAAAGGAATCTCAGGTATGAAGGAGCTGTTGGTGGAGAAAGGCTGACTGAAACACTTTGTGTAGCAACATTGGGTTGTTATAGTACTTGTCTACATTTTCTGGAAGTGTGTTCTCTGTCAAATAAATTTTTATCAAGGAAATGTACTTAAGATAGTGTTTTCATAGCAAGATGGCAGATAGAACCTGTTTTATAAATGACAAATTGCCTCACTGAATGTGTGACAGGGCTGATGCCAATTGGCCTTGAGAACCAAAAAGACCTTCACAGGACCAGGATCATCAAAAAGTCTTTTTTTCCTTCCACAACTACATTTTCCTTCCTTGTGGATGGAATAAAAGTGTAACCTCTGCATCAACAGAAGTCACTGTCATATCAAGGGGCATTATTGTATTATGGGAACAAGATCTCAACTAAAAAGATAGGTATGCAGTTAGCTCTTAATGGATCCTAGACAATGCACTCAATCTGTCTTTTCTTATACACAACTGGAACAATACACATTGTTTCCCCGTGCTTCTATTCTGTTACATATTTGGTTTTTTATAAATAAATTATCTTTAACAGTGAGGATACTTCTTCAAAGAACCAAATTTTAGCAAGTCTTTTAGTCTGAACATGCTATATATATTTATGTATATGTCTACACATGAACACACATGGAGCGCAGTTTCATGACACAGTCTTAGGTAATACTCCATTGTGCTTTATTATAAAGAAAACAGAACTTCTTTTTTTTTTCCCCCACTAAATTTAGGCAATTTCCTGTTCTGTTTTCTGTGTATCTCACTCTACAAAGTTCATGCACATCATGTGTTTTATACTAGAGGGTTTAATTTCAATCATTTTTCTACTGTGAATTGGTAAGCTCAAAAAGCACTGAATCAAGAGGTCTGTTACCACTATGACCTGACAAAAAGGGCAAAAAGACAAGTGTTACATCTTGCCAATTGTCAATGATGCTAATGGATTTGAAAGTGGAATTGGCAAGGTAACCTCTGAGCTCCTAAAGTTATTTAATAAATTTCCGAGATGAACCTTTGTTAAAGAGCTCTAGTCTCCTCATAACATTTTCAGGTTTTATGTTTATTTTTTCTAAGGTATGAAGACAGTTTTGATTTCCCCACCTGAAAAGCTGTGTAACATAAAGGTCAGATATTCATGTGAATTAAAGGATAAGTTTCAAGATCTCAGTCAGGTGAATTGGTACTTGTGTTCATTACTTTTCATTTAGCTGATTGTTTTTCCAGGTTGACCTTCCTCTGACAGTCAGTAAATACCTGGTAATGGACATATTGTGTTCAATTTGAACTTTTTGCATCCAGTCAAGTACTGAACTGTTTTATTGAAAAGTCTGTTGGGTTTTTTGTTTTTTTGCTCTCTTAGAGGAAACTAAAATTGCTTGAAGTTTTTTGGGAAAAAATGCATTTGATACAATAAAAAGAGATTGTTCCACCTTGCAAAATCCAACAGTCCAATGCTTAAGGAGTAAAAGATTAAGAAATTAAGGAGAAAAAGCTGAGACAATTTCTTTACGAGAAGAAATTGCAGAAATTAATCCATCTGTGGGAAGTTTGAGTATTAAAAATGTATCAATTTCCAGTAAAAAGCTTTCAATAAAATGACAGGCTGGAATTAAACAGAGAACTTCTTCCATGTTTTTTTTTATCTTCTATAAAAAAAAGCTATGGATGAAGTTTATTGCACTTAAAAGAGAATATGAGCACTTAGCTCACTACATTAATTTATGCTTAACGTCAGAACATATGGTAGTGATAGGAATAAACTTACAATAAAAATATTTGACATCAACCATCAAGATTTACATTTCCACATTTTTTTATTTACTTGAACAAAGCCTCCTGCCCTTCAAAAAACAATGTATGGCCCTTCAATTTAATTTTTTCTCTCCAAACATTTACAAATGTAGTAAAAACATGTTACTATTAGAAACAGTGTTCAGAGTGTCACTAATTAGCACAGTGCTTAAAATTTTTTCCAATCATCATTATCATACACGTAAAAATCTGACTTTTCCTATTAATTGTTATAGTTCAGTCTTTCCAGATGAAAGCCAAAAACTACATAGCAGAGATATTTTTCTTATGTGACCTCTCTCTTTAGTTAATTAACTATGCTACATTTTAGATTTAAAAGCAAAAGATCTTTTGTTTTATGATATGGTATGATATCATTAAAAGGCATAAAAATCCATGTTTATACATGGTTTCTAATTACATTTTCTTTTCTCTCTTGGTCTTTCAAAATGTAGGAAGATGCCAAAACTACTGCTCACTGTCTCCATAGAGACACCATGACAGTATCAGGAGAAAATATTTTTATTTCGGTACCTAATGGATTTGCCTCCTGAGTAAAACCACTCAATAAGGCAAGTGCCAGGCATAGAAAAGCCATTCATTACAGCGTGCAATTCATGGTGATCTGCATTGGCTAGGTCTGTGCTAAGTGGCTTAGCACAGAATTTAGAAACGTTCCAGAAGTAGATTTCTTTTCAGATTTGTTTACTTTGTCAGATTCAGGGCTTAAGTTCACATTCCAGTTTAAATGACACAAAAGAACAGTCTATTTCTATCAATATAGGAAAATGAATATTTCGCTTGGCCCTGGAGCTAAACTTGTTTATAAAAAGCAACGTATTCATTTATGGCGAAATTCTATATAATTTAAACGATAATTATCAGAGGAGGATTTTTTTTTTTTTTTGATTCATAAAGTAGACCTGGAAACATATGATGACTATCTCAAGACTACCACGCTAAACCAGAGTTTGCATGTGAAGTCAAGGCTGTCCACAGGTTAATATGCCAGAGCTGAAATTTTATGTTATGGAAGACAGAGGCAATACAAAATCTTAACATTTTTTACTATTTTAAATACACAAACATTTAAAAGAAGTTCATCACCTATAGATGATTAGATATTTCTATTTCCCCTTCAAAACACAGTGTGAAACTACTGCAATATATATACTACACTAATATATAGTGTATATTAATATATGACAGAGTTTTATAGTATTGATTATCTGAATCAAGTCAATTCATTACATGAAAAGAAAAAAAAGAGGACAAACCAAATTAACATATATGTCCTTCCAGGTAGTTTAGGCCTCTTAAACCAAAAGTGATTCAGTAAGAATAACTGATTTGGAATTTTTGAACTTCTTATGATGTTTTAATTGAATAATACATTTTTTAAAGCGTGTAAAATGGATTTTAGCTTACTGGATGATTTTCAAGTCTTCTGAAGTATCAATTTCTTGTTGCAAAGAATTTCAGTTGAAAATACGTATCAGGCTGATGCATCTGTATTTATGTTATCAAAAAATAGTGTCAGATGAAAAATCTAGGGGTCGCCTCTTTTTTATCTAGATATACAGTGATTTTGGAAGAGGATATTACTCTGATTCTACTGTTGCCCTCAAGGTTAGATATCAGTCTTTTCATTCCCATCCCCTCTCATGGTTATGAACATATTTACATAAACCTTCTGAAAAAAAAAATACAAAAAAACCCCACCAAAGCAAACCCAAACCAGCCCCATCCCTACACCATCATTCATTTAGAAGCACTGAGATGTCTCTTTATGTCAAGTTCCATTCCTGTTTAGAATACTGTAAAATAAAACTAGTTTGGTCAATACTCCTGAACTGGAAGCTGAAAGATGGTCAACAAAGTCTTCTCACTATTTTTCCAAATGTTTTAAAATAAAGATGGATGTAACACCTAAAAAAATTTATCAAGAGCACTGGGCAACCCATCCAGATTTTCAGGAACACTGATTACTTGTTGAGACATGGCAAGAGATGCCACAACTTACCACTGTATTATGGTTACACTGGCAGACTCTACTGACTGCAGTACAGTTTTAAGTAGACCCTGTTATTTTAGTAAAGACTCAAAATTTGTTGTGAGATAGTAGTAAAGGAAATAATTAGGTTTGAAGCATTGGGTAGAAACTGAAATTTGCTCTGGAAGAAGGGAAGTAAAAAAAATATTCTTATTTCCTCTGGTTTAAAACGAAGTATTAGTTAGAGGACTCTTTAGTTAGCTGAGTAGAAATAAAATAATACTAGTATTAAATTAATTCAGATCTGCTTTACTAGATTATAATAACATACAAGTGATGGTGTTGGACAAAAAAAGCACAATTTTAAGGTAAAAAATAACAAATGTATTATTGTCATCTCCCACAGCTCTCTGATACTCCACTAAATGAAAAGCCAACAAAATGTTGCATTTCAAGTCTTTCCCAAGAGAGTTATCCTGATAGATTTAGTCAAAGGCCAAATAGACATTTCCATTTGGGAAATACAAACCAAGATGCAGTACTTGATTGCATTAAAGACACTTTTGTTGTTTCAGAGAGACACTTAGAAATGCAACTATTTTATTTTCTAGTGGCTCACATATGTGCTTCTTTGTTAGTCTGTTTTCGATTAAGCTGTCAAGTCAGTGACAGAGTATTTAATGAGAATTTTTATTTAAAATTGCAAACTTGAAAACTAATTTGTCTATTCAGGGAGCTACGTTCAGGAACTGACACTTTTTGCTTTAGTTTTTAATTTGAAATAACTTTGATGTATTTTGAAATAAAAACCTGACAATTTATTCAGACAAAATCTGTAATTCTGAAGTGTTAGTACCACATAAAATTATGTATAGAAGTGATGTAAGACATGAATCTTATAATACCTTAGAAGCATACAAGGTAAAATGCTTTTTCAGTAAAGAAATATTCTTGTCTTAGCAATTTTAAAAATGAGGCAGATAATTGGGCTTTTATTCATTTTCATTCATTTTTTCTATATTTTTAAATTATTTTGCCTTCTCTTTTTTTGCTCTGCAAACACAGACAACAGATGAAGTCTTTTAGTCTATAAACAGTACTTATTTGAGGTGGGGCTATTTTTCTAAAATTTGTCATTTTTACATGACTATCCCTTTTTATCTCTTTATCCCTTTATTTTCCCAAATGTTTTACTGTCCAAAGCAACTCAATCCCTTCCTTTGCATATTCCTCTTTTCCCTCTGCATATAATTTCTCCAACAATGCTCAGAGAGCAAATTATTCTCAGAAATACTTTGCTTTATTAAAATTATATGCTTAATAATAGGAGCAATATTTGAGATTCTTACTGTAAATTTTTACCTTTTGGGGCTCTTTTAGAATAATAATCGAGAATGTTCTCTATGGAAACTCTCTTTGCTTTGAAAATGTAGTTTTAGAATACAAATGTTCATTAGGTACACTATGTAAGTATTTATATGTCCTTAGTGTAAACTACTCACATGCCAGGTTATAAAGATATGCATATGTAGCAGTGGCTGCAACAATGATGCTGAAATCATGACTTCATTTTCCTTTCCTAGATTAGAGCAGATAAATGCTTCTTTTTGATGCTTGGTGTATAATTGTGGAAATTATAACAATGGCAAAGGGATAAAATATTCTTGAGACACTCAATAATCTTGCTCAGACTTATTTCTCTAGCTTTGGGTATCCATAGAGGACTTTAATGTGTTATTTTGTTGTTCTCTGTTGAGGAAAATTGTGACTGCAATGAGAATGTTTTCAAAAACACTGTAGTGTAGTCAAAAAGTGTAGTCAAAAAATGTAGTCAAACGTAGTCAAAAAAGTCCTAATAGGAAAGTACACTCTGGGTTATTTTCTGGGCGGGAATAAAAAAATCCCAGTAAATTGGATTCCAGAGTGAATTTCAACAACGAGACCACAATGTTTGAAACCTGGAAGTATTGAGAACTTCAGCAAAAATCCCCCAGAGTTCCAGACCTAAACAAATGTTTAGTCAGGAGCATGGAATATTTCACAAAGAGTATGATTTGCTGAAATAGAGCTTCTGTTATATTTCTCTATATCTAGATTTAGTTCTTTGAATTAAGATATCAATATTTAAAATTAAAAAAATATAATACGTTCTCAAATAGCTTAGGATTTCCAGTCATAAACAGTCATTGTCTAAAAGTAAGGTTTTGGTCCAACACAAATAATCCATTCTAGAAAAAGTTCATGCCAGCCTGAAGATTTCTGTGAGAACAGGGGCTCATGACCTGTGACTGAGGCTTGCTCTCTCTAAATAAACAGATGGGAGATTTGAACTACAGAGTCCTAATCTGCTGTTAGTGAGTCATATCAAGTTGGGATTTCAGCATCTTATTAATAATTTTGTAATTTAAGCTCTTCTTTTCCTCAGACTGCATTACAGATGTCCAAAAAGGAAATGTTCCATTTTGAGTAGAAGGAAAAATGTTCATTGAACAAAACAAGACACGCTTTTCTTCCAAGAACCTTTCTATCCCTCAGAAGCTTTTGTTTTGCAGTTTTTATAACGTTCAAAACTCAGTATCTTTTCTCTTTTTTGACTGATGAATTTTCCTTTGCAGCCTTAATTTGTAATTTAGCTATTCTAAATCTGTTTTATATGCACTTTTAAATAATAATCTATCAAAAATTTTCTGTCTGGCTGTTTTCTTAACTTAGAGAAATGATAACTAATGGAGCAAGAAGACATTACATTGGGTGCACTAAATGTATAGTAGATAATAAGTAGACTTACAAATCTATAATGACATAGTAATATTATACTCTTCCAATAATGTAAGAAAGAGCTAAGTCCTTTCTGCTAAAAGAATATGTCACATAAGTCACGAAAACCGAAACCTAAAGTCTAAAGGCTTTTTGCAAATACTGATAAAGATAAATGAGTACTTGCTCAGCAGTTGGGATATACCAATTTTATTCAGCAACCAGGCAGCCAAAAGGCAGCAAAATTATTATATGTACCACAGAGGAATGGTGAGCTGACCATAGCTACTCAAACAGACTTGAAATTATGTGGTCTGTTGTCCACTTTTTGTCAAAAGGTTCCAACACATCCAGAAAAACACAATAATTAGAGGAAAGACATAAGGACTAAAGAGAAACTGTATTCTCTTATTGCATCAGCCCATGCAATGCTAGTGTTTGTTCCTGGTTCAGGTTGACATGGCAGAAAGGGTGCAGTTGAGCTAGCAGCAATTGGAAAAAAGCCTGTGAGAAATATCAAGTATAGGAAATTACTTCTTCTTTAAGAGTGACAAAGTTGGCTGTAATCATTCAGCATTGAAAACTGAGAACTGAAGATGTGAGAAAGCACTTCCTTTCTCCTAGGCATCATAGAAATCAACTGTGGTCATTTTTTCACCTTTACTAGGAGGCCAAGGCAATTTTACCTCATAGCTTGAAAAGAATATTCATTGTGCAAGGAAAAGCAAACTTCTGTTAAACTGAACTTTACAAAGTGGAAATTAACTTATTCTAAACTGAACCTGAAGTCATCTTAACATCACATAATTTTTACCTGAAGTCAGAGTACCCAAGAGGTACTAAATGTAACCATATATTTTTCAATATGAGCCTTGGTATTTCAATACCAAATATAATGGTATTTGGAATCTAATTATAATGAAACAGAAAAAGGAAAGAAAAGTAGGACTTTTGCCTACATCTGGCAACCCTAAAACCCACATTGTTTCATTGAAAAAAATGTGTCTTTTCTAAATTCCATGATTTTATGGAGTCTTTCCATTTTGAATCCACATTTCTTCTGTTCTATATCATAATTTTTCATTATATTGAACTTGTCATTAAAATGGGATATGGAATAGGAAAAGTGCTCTGAAAATGTATTATTAAGTTTTGAAAAGTTGGAGGATTCTAAGATGGCATTTTCAGACCACATTAAATGGAGCAGGCTGGAAAATACTCCTGAGGTTATTACCATTATCAGCCACTGACATGAAATAGTCCTGAAATAATTATTATTGCCTTTAGATTTTCAATCAATGACCCAAGTTTTTATTTCCAAAGGGGAACGAACAGCCTTATAAGGAAGTTGCTGAAAACAACTAACATTTAGCATTTTCTAACAGACTTCAAACAAGACAGAATATTCTGAATGTAAGTTTAGTCTTCCAACTATAAAAAATTATATTTTGCTATTAAAAATTTGAAGCTGTCTATAATCTATATGTCTGTAGTAATCCTTAGTGTCTCTGAAACAGCTACTTTTGCAGAAATTTTAGTAAGGAAAAAAAACACCAATCTTTGTGTAATTCAAATGGCAAAGAAAATGTCTGGAGGCAAAGTGTCCAAAGTTGACTTGGTAAAAATGTATGGTCTAAGAGTAGATCTAGAAAATGAGGTTCAGCATATAAGACAGGTGAGTTTTGCTCTGAATTTCAGATAACTGTAAGTTTTCAGATTTTAGACAATACTGTGGTCCACACTTACTGACTGGCAGTTTTGCTGGAATTAAGTTCAATTTTTATCCTCTGCATCTAATACTCAAAATATTACCTTTCATAGCTTTACCCATATTGAAGACACAGTGTTATGAAGCAGACAAAAAGAAAAATCAGGAAAAAATAAGTGGTTCAGGGGAGTGTATTGCAAATTTTGACTTATTCTCATCACATTATTCATTAATTAAGAATTGATAAAAAGAAAAAATTATAGGATTTTCAATTTCTTTTTTTTTTTAATGGAGCTTACAGATATTGGAAAAAATGGTCTTTATTGAAAAATGTCACTCTGAAGAACAATTTTGAACAGAATTAGAAAACATTACTGGTCAAATATAGCATACCTTCTATTCATTTACTCTGCTAAATGGGAAAAGAAAGGTTGTTTAAAATAGCAGTTCTACTGTCTGAAGTTACATATTTATTATGCATCTCATATAGTTTTATCTCATAGACATATTTATAGTTATACGTATGTATTATTATATACTAAAGGTATATATTCATTAAATATAAACACATATCCATATTTATGTCTACCTCTCAGTATGTATATTAATGCATATGCCCTTAATACCTAGACTCTTTCTGACACTTTCCTATGAGATTTGGAAGGTATCCCCACCTATCTTCCACTTCTTTGAAGAAAGGAGTTATAGAAATACAGGACAGGTTTAGGTCCCACTGAAGTTCTATGTTTGAGAGAATAAACTCCTCTGCAGACCTTAAGAGATCTGAAGCTTGGTGTCTGCACTACAGCTTCTTCATTCCCTCGTAAGTGGTCTTATGAATAATATTTTTTTAATGATTCTTACGCTAGCCAAGTAATTCTCTCTCCTACTAGTATGTTAAAATATAAAACATTGGTGTGTTATCAGCATTGTTTTAGTCACAGATGCAAAACTCATGACAGTATGGACTGATTCCATCCAAGCCAGGTCCAGTGCAGACCGGAAAGTCTTGCCACTGCAGAGTTAATGTTTGAGTAGCTATGATCTGAATATTCAAAAAGGTAACTCAGTAGTCAAAAGTTTATCTTTTTGCCTTAGTTTTTGTCCATGTGGGGTTCATTCTGAAGGTTCAATGAAATCAGATCACCAGTTACTTACTAATCTAGTCACCTAAGAAGTTGTATTGGTTATCATTAAAAAATTAATCAGTTTAGGTAAGTTTGTTTGATCTTGTAACACATTGGAACTTCCAGTTGATATTCCAATCCTCCTCAGAATACACTAGTAGCCAGAAACCATGAGTGTGATCAGTAGGTAACAAAGGTCACAGAACAAAGGTCACTTACATACTTATGTAGATGGTAAAAATAGAGAAATGTCCTGACCTTAAAAAAACCCCTCCATCTATGCTATCTCACTATTTCTTAAAGCTATTACTCCAAAACCAGACAACTTTTCTGAAGCATGCTGTGCAGCTAATAAAACAATTTTATAGAACTTTCTCACTTTATGGTTTTGATCCCAACCTCTGCTGATGAAAGTTGTTTTTTTTCCTAGACTACAAAGACACACAAAAAAAATCCCCAAAAAACATAACAGCAAAACCCCTTTCTGCCAGTAGAATCTTCATACATAAACTAGAACATACTCATGGTTTAAGGCTGTGCTGGATTTTCATTTAAGCTTATCTGTTCAGGAGAGAAACATGTCATTCATTATCTGTTGTGAGAAAAAGCCTAAAGGCCTTATACACTTTCACGTAATATGCAAAAGCTCTTAGAATCATCAGGAATTAATGACCAGATGACTTTCCTTTTTTTTCTTATTTTACAGGAAAAAAAAAAAGTTGCAACCTTGAAATTTCCACTTTCTAAAGCATCTGTAAATTCTATGTAAAAATTACACTAAATCCTGGAAAATTGTATTATATGTTCATGTCATATAATATTCTAAAGGTGTTTATGTACAAAATTTCACCAATATATCCTGCAGTCAATATAAAATATCTTTTTTCCTCAGCCATTTACTGATTTATCTTTGGAGATACCTAGTTTTCTCACACACAAAAGACAAGAACTTTCTGGAGGGAACCTGACAAAGACACACAAACATGTGAGATTGGAGCATTTGTCATATGAGGAAGGGCTAAGAGAGCTGTCACACTTTAGCATGGAAAAGAAGAGGGGTCTTATCAATGCACACAAATATCTGATTTTGAAAGAATGAAGATGAGACAGCCTCTTCTTGCTGGTGTGCAGTAGCAGCACAAGAGACAATGGGTACAAACTGAAATACTGGAAATTACATCTAAACATAAGACAACACTTATGCTCTGAGTGTGTTGAGAGAGGCCTGAGCTTCCCAAAGAAGTGGTAGGGATAGTGGGAAATATTCAAAACCCAGCTGACCACAGAGTTGAGCAATTTGCTCAAGTTGCCCCTACTTGAGCTGGGAAGCTGGTCCAGGTGACCTCAAGAGGTCCTTTCCAACCTCAACCATTCTGTAATTCTATTGTTTTTTTCACTTCTTCCTCCAGTGCTTTTCCTTTCTCCTTCCAATACCCGAAATTATCCCAATCTTTGATTTTCTTCAGGCTGCAGCTAAATCTCATAGAAGAAAGAATGACACTAAGCTACAGGGAACTTTCTGATTCATAAACACTTTTTAAGGAACACTTTGACATGAATTTGACTGTTTTTTTCAATTTACTTTTCATAATAAATTGAACCATGTCTTATAATTAAGCTCAGAAATGAGGCAGCCTAGAATGAAAGTCCGAAAGGACTTGATGCCAGAGGTTACTGCTCTATAAAGCAATACAAGTAACCTTTCTTTCCTCCTCACCCTCTCTAGACCTTCCTGAAGCTGATAAATTAGAGTCTTTGAAGCCAGTGTCACTATTGATCTGAAAACGTACCACCTTTCAAAAAAAATGAATTCTCCATCAACCCAAATGTACAAAGTCTGCAATCTCAGTTCTTGTTCACGTGTTGGAGGCATGGCAAGAGCTACCACCTATTAATGTGAGAAATGCATCTTCCACTGACCTGTGAAGGAAGCATTGTTTTAAAGTGAACAATTCCATTACTTTCTCTTCCACATACTGCTTAAAGATGCTGCAGCATAGCAAATGTCTTTTTGTCATCACACGCAGCAATAACAGTTTGTATTCATCCTGTGCCACTATGAACCTACTAAAATTAGCCAAACATTTAATTTTCAGTAACATCAATTGGAATAACTTTAAAACCTGTTCTGATTGATAAATTTAAGTTAAATATTATAAATTTTCCAGATATTTGGGGTTTTTTTAATGGTCATTTTAGGATGATTTCATCATGTCTGGTACTTAGAAGTGCAAAGAGGTGCTAGGCAGCAAGATCTACACCTAAATAAGAGCATGCATTTATAAATAAGTATTAGATAAAATATGTGCATTTTTATTCTTGGTGATAACCAGAATTCAGTTTAATTTAGCCGGCTATGTGGCAGACCATTCATTCCATCTCCCTCCACATTAATTCCTCTGCCCATTTAAATCAAGACACCCAGAAAGTTTCTTAATCAACAGGTTGAGATGCTCATACAGTTTTCCCTGAGCAAGCAGCGGAATTGCCAATTAGTGGTGACAGGTATTTTGAAAACATACTCACACTGAGCAGCATTTGCTCTGACTGCATCTTTCTTACTACTATCTTAGGAAAAAAATTCTCATTCTGCCACTATAGTACCCTATAATTGAGTGAAAATTTTCATGAAATATATGCAAAGCCTAAATACAGAACTTTTCTTCAGAAAAGCACAGCTTAATTATATTGATGATGTAAAGGATAATTTTAAATTATTTTATTTCTTAATCCCAACTACAGCAATAGTATTAGCCTTGAATCTTTGAATCTAAGCAACTATGTTGTTTTAGGGCTCCCAGCTTGTAGTGTAGAAATGTAGTTTGTTTCATTCAATGGGATCGAATATATTTATATGTTATATGTTTATAATCTGCAGCAGCAACTTCAGTTTAGTATAACAACTGTTCTCTTGATCTATTAAAAATTAAGAATGTAAATGTACAACTATTTAAATTTTTAAAAGATGAATTAAAAATCCTAGAATTAATTATAAAATCATGGAATCATGGAATCATAGAATGTTTTGAGTTGGAAATACCTTTACACATCATCTAATCCCAACCTTGCTGCCATGGGCAGAAACACCTTCCACTAGACCTCAACAGCCTGGGGTTGCTCAAAGCCCCATCCAGCCTTGCCTTGAACACTTCCAGGGATGGGTTGTCCACAGCTTCTCAGGACAATCTATTCCAGTGCCTCACATCCTCACAGTAAAGAATTTGTCCTTATATCAAATCTAAATCTACGCTCTGAGTTTAAAATAAGTGTCCCTTATTTTTATTGAGGCCTCTACAGGCCTCGATAAAATGTCACTCCATCTTTCTTTTAAGCCCCGTTTTATACATAGGGGGCCATAATAAACTCTCCCCAGAGCCTTCCATGGAGCATCTCGGCCTGTCTTTGTAGGAGAGGTGTTCCAGCATCCGTTTTCATGATCCTCCTCTGGACCAGCTCTGACAGGTCCATGTCTTTCTTGCACCCAGAGCTGGACTGCAGAAGTGAATGCAGTACTGCAGGTTTAGTGTCACGAGGAGGGAGGGAGGAGGTGGGACAACCACCTCCCAAAATGGCTGTTGACACTTCATTTTATGCATCTTGGTTTACAACTGGCTTTCTACGCTGCCAGGACACATTGCTGGCTCATGTTCAATTTTTCATCCCCAAGTCCCCTGCAGGGCTGCTCTCAATCCATTCCTTCCATAGACTCTGTTCATATTGATGATTGCCCTGACCATGTTTCTGAACTGCATGAGGTTCCCAAGCACTCACTCCTCAAATCTGTCAGGGTCCCTCTGGATGGCATCCCACCCCTCCAGCATATCAACTGTGTATTCAGCTTGGTGTAATCTGCAAGCTTGCTGAGTTTGCACCCAGTCACACTGTTTATGTCATTAAGAAGTGAAGTTTTGACCTGTATAATGCAAGTCTGGTGAACTGGAAGAAACTTCTCAGAAAGATCTGTTAGGGCAGCCAAGTAGAACAGCATCTTCTTTAGCATAGCTGCAAGGTTCATCCCAGCCCATTTTGTCAGTAAGAAAAAAGGGTTAAACCTTGTACTCAACAAATGCGTTCTGTTTGTGACAAAAAGCCTAAAGAAGAAAAGTAAAGAAAATAAATACAACTGAAAATTACACTGCAAATGAATTTTTTTCTCCTTCCTAATATAGCTATAAAGGTAAATTTTAATAGAAAAAGGCAATTATACTCACCAAATTTATTCCTGTTACAGTAACCAAATAGAAATTGAAATTTTTGTCCTGAATAAAAATAAAGATTATATTGTTAATAAGATTTTCTAAGTATTTAAGCTAATGACTAGTGAAGAATTGCCTGAAGCATTTCAAAATTACTTGAAATAAGCAGTAAAATATGCTTATTTCAACTTTGCCTTGTCAGACTTGGAGAGGCTTTGGTGTAGCACATGATCTAAAACTGAAACAGTTTGAGAAGCATTAAATTATTATTGTACATTTCTCTTGTTAAATTCAATGCTTTTCAACAAGACAACTAATTTGGTGTTGTTTGATTATCTTCTCTGGAAGCTTTTAAAATGTCCTCATACAATGTAAGTAGAGGTTCTGTCAGAACCCTGATGCAACTTTTTCTTGTACATATGACCTGCTTTCCCTGGGATGAAACCAAAAAACTTCCTGTTACTTCTGTGCTGTTTCAAAACCTGCAAGGTTTATATTCCTCTACCAAGTGAGATTTTGGCTGGACCACATAATTTCCAGTCAAATTCAGGTATAAAAAATTGTTCTCCACATCCATCCAAATAAACTCATTATATGTAGCAAAAATACACACATCACATTTTTGCTAGCTCCCTAAAATCTCCAATGAACATTAAGTAGACTGTTATGAATATTAAAATAAACTTAAAAGATGTTTTTTTATTCACTGAAGCAAACAAAAGCAACTTCCTTCAGCAGCATGGGAGTACATTTGAAGATATAATTCTATACCTTTAGCAATTCATTAGAGGTTTCTAACAAGTTGTTACACTTAATCTGTCATGTTTATTCAGACTAAAATACTCTGAACTATTTTATAATGTATCGTTAAGTTACAGCAAATGGGGCCTGTTAAGAATTTCACAACTTGCCTGTTTATAAAAAACATTAAGAACTAGATGACCTACAGATAGATGGCCAGTGCAAGACTTAGAATTAACTGAGGCCCTCAGATTCAAAAGTGCTTTCTGAAAATCCCTTGCCAAGTGGTGTGTAAACCTAGAAACCCTTGGATGCTTGCTCTTTATTGTATAATTCCTGTGGGTTGTGATGTCCAGATTGATGCAAAATCAAAACCAGAACTTTCTTGATGATAAAAGTGGGGAATTTCTCATGCTCTCGCATGGAAATGAGGTGTTAAACAGAGCAGTGAGATTGAATGATATAGAATTGACTGTTTAAACTAAGATGGGGAGTCATGACCAAGAAACAGCCAAAAATTGCATGGAAGTGTCCACCTAGAAACATTCCTGTAATCCAAATGGTTCATATTTGTCTTTGGAAAGGCCCAGGAATAAAATAAAGCAGTGGTGCACAGAGAATCCCAGCAGAGAAGATCAAAAGCTGCACTGAGGATGTGAGGATTGCCAGCTCTCCCTAGGGCACAGAGAGCACAGCTCCATGAGCAGCCTGCTGAATCAAATCACCCCAGCAGTACAAGAGAAAACTGTCCCTGGAGAGGAGATGTAAGTGCATGTGGGTAGATATGTTTAGGCATAAAATCATGTATATCATGGTCTAAAGAATGGTTGTATTTCTAATGTAAGCAACCTCTGCAGGTGTTTTTTTTTTTTTAGTTCTAATATACCTCTGCAGACTGGAGGGATATTCAGAGAGAAACCTTTTTTCTTTTATTTGCCTAATGTTATAGAGAAGTGTATAAATTCATAGGAACAAAAAAAGAGTGAAACCTCTTTCCCTTCTGTGTATGTCAACAAAGTTATGCTCCAGTCCTTATTAGTGAGTTTTGAATTTTTTGTAAAGTAGAAACTGAGAAAGAGTCCCATGAAAAACAGGGGTTTAAAAACAAAAGCTGCATGTTAAAATCCTTCAGAACAGAGAAACCCATGCCATTTAATTTATCTCAATAGTCTGACAGCAGCACTTTTATTTTACTGTACCTATCTGAAACCATTTTTTATACCTAGAGCAGCTGGGAAATTTTCAGTGATCCATAATTGTATTTCCCAATGGCTAGCTGTAGGCACCTTTCTCTGTAGTCTAGTGTTGGGTTTGGATCTTTTTCTAAATAAAGAATGACTCACAGGTAAGTTTAAGACATGTGAGAAGCTGCTGTACTCCCAACTAATCTTTAAACTACCCTTTCTTCTCCATGAACCTACTGTCATTACAGCAGCAACTTATGCACACTTGCTGGTAAACTGAGCCTGTAGCTAAATTACCACTATTCTCCACCTCTGCTAAGGTATTCTAAAAATCTCCTACTGATCCTTTTAATAGCCGTGGAAGTAAAGCACAATTGAACGTAGTGAATATTTTTCAGTATAGATATCTAGTCAACCTCTGAAAGAGGCAACTTTAATAAAGGTTGGACTGATAGATCAGCATAATGTTGCCTGCATCTGTCGTCTGACTTGCATTTTCCTCTCAAAGTATGGCATTCTGAATGCAATTTTTAGACAGTCGGGTCACCCAGACTATAGTTCTGGTCTCCAGGCAATGCAAGAAATATTACAGTTGAGCAATGAATGTTCAAATCTTCCTACAGGTATAATTATTAATAATATATAAATATCTACACAAAACTGTTGCACCATCAATACAGGAAAAATAATTAAAAAATAAACTGTCAGAAGCCATAATGGGTTCAAAATGCTTAGACAATACTGCCACCATAAATGAATGTGTCTGAAGAAATTTTGCTAATTGAATTTATTTTAGCTAGTATACAGAGAGAAAAAAATTAAACTGAATAAGAAAAATATTTGAAGTTAGGTTACATTTCTAGTTCCTCTACCTTCATAGGTAAAATAGTCTTGACCACAGGATTTTTTCATTTGGATTATTGATGATTAACACAATTTTTGATTATTGGTCAGGCATTGAGGAACAAAACCCATGCAATCATACAGACACATAGGATAATAGCTTATCTCCTGGCCAAATAGTTCAACACCGCTCCTTGCCCTTTTTTAGGCACCATTCCCACAGTTTTCAGCAGCTGGCTCCACTATAGCCTAAAATTACTCAGGGGTCTCCATGCTGTGCACTCCTTTAGGGCTCTTGCAGTCCTCAGACCTTCTCTAGCATGGATCATCCCCTTTCAAGAGCTTTTTTCTAGCAGTATTCCCAGCAATATCTTTTTCCTTATGTCTCCTGCATTTTCTTCTCTGGTTTCTGCAAAATGTGCTCTTCACATTTCCTTGTGTATCTCCATTATTGTCTCCTGTGCCTCCTCCTCATCCCCCTGCCTCAACATTCTTCTCATTTCTCCTATTCCCCACAGCTTCTGTTATTTCTCAGGGATGTTTGAGCAGTGTTGCCACATGCTCCTCGTCCTGAAATTCTGGTGTGCTGTGGATTGTTTCTATCTGTTGCCAAGTCAGCTGGATCTGGCTTGACTGTCACAGGGTAGTTCCTGACCTCTTTCCACACATGGCATTCTGCAGTGCTCAATATCCAAACCCTGTCATTAAATGGCTGTTTGGGATGAAAAGGCCATCATGTTTATAAATAACTGTAGAGAAGTAATAATCTGCCCTGAAATTTTCAGGAAATTAAATATTCCCTGATTACAGATGCAGGTCAGCCCTGGAACATCAGTTTTGACATCAATGAAAAGGTTGTTTATTAATTAACCTTAGTTGAATCATTTGCTCTTTCTAGATTTTTCGATTAACATCTGAGGAAGGTAACATAAGAAAGAAGAAACCAGAATGTTTTGTACCACATCTTTGCATCTTTCAGCTGCCTTCTGAATAAATCTCAAGAAAAACCTTCACACAGGTATATTTATCCCCAGGATTTAAACAGTTCATATTATGCATAATTTTTATCAAACATGAAAGACTTTCAAATTAATTAGACAGCTGATTAGTTGGTAAGCCTGTTTGTCATTGCTATTACCCCCAACATTTTTCACTGCATAACTGATAAGTTAAATACCTGATTACACTGAAAGTTAATTGGTTTTTAATAGAGCATCTGCAGAAAAAAGAAGTTGTAAGCTCTGAGGTACATGCCAATCAAAATGTAATACAGTTTTTTACTGGAGAAGATTAACACATGCCACTTCACAAGGTTTGAACCTGCCTTCCTCCTCCTTGAGAGTTGCTTGAAGAGATAAAATTCTTGGCCAAGAGTACACAGTGTGAATAAGATGCTTTACTTCTTTCTGCCAGAACCATTCCTTTAACGTCAGTAGAATTTTACATGAGAGTAAGGCAGTTAAAACTACTCTACAGCAATTTATTAGATAAAGATTCCCTACTCTTGTAAACATCTAGAAAAATACCTCAGTTCAACAAGAAAAGGGAGAAATGGAAAATTAATTGATTATAACTTGAAAGAGAATATAAAAACTTTGTCAAAGCTGTATTTCTAGTTTCTGCTAAAATGAAGAAAAAAACAAGAGTAAGAGTGTTTTGATTTGGTTTTTTTTGGGGGAGGAACAAAACACAGAGTGACAGCCTTATTCTTTAAGAATAAGGAGTAGCAGTTATGAATAATGATTTCTCAATAATTTTTCAAAACTATTACAGACCCTTGGAACTGATAGAAGGAATTCTAGGCAATTAAAATACTCAACCACAAAAATTGCAATTCTTATAAGGTCGTACATTTTTGACATAATTCATGTGAAAACTCATGTCAGTAAATATAGGTTTTAAAAAACATGGATTCTTATGCTGGACTGCACTCCATTGAAACATGGAAAATAGTGCTAAAGGATTTTATATTGAGACTATGAATCTGAGCATCAATTACCTTGTAGGAGCACTGGTACCCTTCATTCCATTTCTGGATCCAAACTCGTACACACACTCTAAATCTACTGCCTGCTGTATCCATACCTCTAGCCATAGTAAAAAAGTTTAAAAATTCTGCATGCTCTTATATAAATTCTGTTTTACTTCTTTATTACCATTTTTAAAGTCTTTTCTAAGGTTCTGTCTGGGTCACTGCTTTGCTCTTTTCACTCTTCTTTCACATTCTAGAACTTCATTTTTTCAGGTTCTTTAACTACTGCTGTCCTTAGATTTTAAAAATATCTTCTTACCCTGATCAGTCTTCAGAAAACCAAAATGTTAACTATGTACGTTACTGCATCAGTGCTGCTCTTCTAGCTAATGCCAGCCCAAGATACTCAGAGTTGGTACTTTTGATGTTATGTTGTTAAAGTTCTTGGCAGAAAAAAAAAATCTATATTCCTGAAATCTTTCACATGATCTTAAATATCCCCAGTTAGTCAAAATTAAATAAACCTTTAACTATTTTATATGCTTATGCTTAGTTTTCAAATAGACACTATTTTTAGGTGTCCAAATCATCCATTTTTCTGCACAAAGGGGCAAAAAACACATAGCCATAAGACTGGCCAAGTTTTCACTGCGGTATTTTTCCATAGTGTGTTGGATTGCTCTGCTAAGAAAACTTCTTCACCGTAACAGAATAAATATAATAGCACTGAGATGTGTGTTCAAATTCATTCCAGTGATATCACAATAGTTAAAAGAGTAGAAATCTATTATTGCAATTCTAATTAGTTTTGTTGAATCTCCTCAGCTCTGCTAGCGCTAGTGATGTTCTTGTCAGATCTCAATTGTCTTAATTGCACTAGTGAGATTCTGATGTTCTGAAAAGGCTGATAGTTTTATGACTGTATTTCAACATGTGTATAAAAGCCTTACATTGTAACAGATGCCTTTTCAGAAAAAAAAAAAAAAATAAGGCATCAGCCTGTTTCTTACAAGCCCTTCCTTTCCTAACTAGCGGCTGACAGAATAATCACACAGAATAGTCACCCTTGTTAGGTAACTGTGGCCTCTGAGAAACAAACACAAGAAGATAGAAAGGGTTTGAGAATAAAGGTGATAAGAGAGATCCCCAAGGCTATAAAAATCAACAAAAAAGAGTCGGTATTACTTTTTGTTGAATGTAATCTTCATAGCTGGGGTGATCAGTTTTTTGGCAACAGGAAAAGAGTAAAACTCATGTATCTGGCATGCATAAACATCCTTATAGAGTGAAAATATAAAATACATACTTAGGAACACAAGGAAAATTATGCCCATCCCCAGAAAGTCTTTTTACTACTTGTTGAAATATTTTTCTTTTTTTCTTTCTTGTGCTAGGTACATATAGCAGAAATGCTGGCATTAAGCCAATCACCAGAACAGAAAGTGTACAACTGAATGAGATATAACTAGAAACAGATCTCAAACTAACCCACTGAGATCCCCATCAGCTTAGAGGAATTAGAGCCTACCACTGAGAAGATACAAAAGACCATGTGTACATATCTGTACATGTGTATTTCCTGCTCTATCACAGCCCGCAAAGTGTCTAATACGGCAGCACCAAGTCTGAGTAAATTCAGATGCAATATAGCTATTTGTTGGAATGGTCAGTTTACACATAAAAAGGCATTTTCTCTGATGAATACCCCTAAAAGGTCACCAGCCATCTTGGATTTGGCATATAATTATTCATTTGAGTCCATCTTTACTGAAAGAACACAGCATCTGTTTTCAGATATATGCAGTTAACATCTTAAAGGAGGCTGAAAATACAAAGTCAAAACCAGGCAGTACTAATCAGATTGTAGTCAATTTATAGAATCACAGACTCATAGAATCATATAGTCACAGACTCATAGAATCACTGAGTCACAGAATGGTCTGAATTGGAAGAGACCTTAAAGATCATCCATTTCCAAACGCCCTGCCAAGGACAGGAGCACCTTGCACTAGACCAGCAATGGGGAGTCTACAACATCTCTGGGCTACCTGTTCCAGTGCTTCATCACCCTCTCAGTATTCTCCTTTACATCTAACCTAAATCTACCCTGCTTCAGCTCAAGGCCAATCCCCCTTGCCCTCTCAAGGCCACATCACCCTCTCCCACCTTCTGGTAATTCCCGTTTGCCTACTGGAAGGTGCTCTAAGGTCTACCTGGAGCCTTCTCCAGGCTAAACAGCCTCAACTCTCTCAGCCTGTCTTCATAGCAGAGGTGCTCCAGACCTCTGATCAACTTTGTGGCTCCTCTCTGGACTTATTCCAGCAATTCTTTGTCCTTCTTGCGCTGGAGCCCCCAGAGTTGGACACAGCATTTCAGGTGGGGTGTCACCTGAGCAGAGGGGCAGAATCCCCTCCTTCATTCTGCTGGTCACACTGCTTTGGATGCAGCCCAGGACACAGCTGGGCTGTGAGTGCATATTACCAAGTCACGTTGAGCTTTTCATCTGCAAACACATGTAAGTTTTCCCCCTGGGCTACTCTTGATATATTCTCCCCCAGTCTCTAAAAGTAGTTGATAGGAATTTATACCTAAAAGTTCAATAACTATAAATAGATGATAGATTGGGGTTTTTTTCAACAGCATCAGAATTTCATATGTTTTCTGGAATTTACACATTTTCAGGTTGCAAGAAATCCTTTAATGATTGTAAGAGCAGGTATCCTTGTTAAAATTGCTGAAAAGTACGTGTCCTTTTCTTCTGCATTATACCTAGAGGATAATAGTCTGGCAGATTCTTTGTTTAGCCTCTGAATAGTTCAGAAACTCTGCTGTTACACTCGTGGAACCATGGACAGATCAGAAACACAGCTGAGGGAGCCTACAGAATCAGAGTGATAGGCAGCGACAGCTAGGGGTGTGAGTGAAGAGAGAGTTTCTGAATAAGAGTGGGACAAAAGAATAATGGTGTTTTCTGATTCCTTTTGCAGACTCATGGATATGACTTCCATCTCCAGTCCTATGTTACACATCCCAATTCTTCTTATGGTTTTAGTCACAATGTCCCAGTCCTGCACAGGATGCACAAGTACTTCACTATATACCTCACTATGATATCCATGTGATGATGTATTAACATAATTTTGTGGGCTTAAATTTGTTTGTCTAAAAAACTTCTTTATGGTGAGAGGGATGAAACATTGCAAATGTCTCAGGCTGTGAAGTCTCCATCTTTGGTGATATTCAAAACCCAACTGGACACATCTTTGAGCAACCTGATCTAGCTAATCCTACTTCAGTAAGGGTATTGGTCTACGTAGTCTCCAAGAATCCCTGCCAACCTTACCTGTTCTGTGATTTTGTGTGTGATTAGAAGGGCCTGATTTAATATGAATTCAGATACACTGTTCCAAACAGAGCAGGCATTGTACTTACTGCAACTAGAAGTATCTACCAAATGTTAATGAAACCTCAGCTCTCGGATACTAGTGGGCTTGAGGGATTTTTTCCCATTTGAAAAACTACAATCTGATTTGTGTAGTGTTATCAACTTCACCACATAAGCCCTGTTAAAGAATTGCCATTGTATTACAGCACAGTGTCCTCATGAAGACTTCAGCTTGCAATTAGAAAAGAAATCTACGGCTGTTGAATCAGTAATTCTCAAAGAAGCTTACTCATTGACTTCAGTCCAGTGAATAAGAATGAAACAATACATCTTACAAATCTTACAAATGTGTTCGGATATCATTCTAAAAAGACAGAGGCAGTAAGCTGACAACTTCAGAAACAACAGAGTAAACCTTTGAGAACTTCCTGGCATAAAACCAAACATAACTAATCACAACAGCTGTGCAAATAAACTCGGAAGTCCTATTTTCCTTGACATCACACAGTAATCAAGAAATGTGGCAAAATGAGCAATCAGAACTGAGACATGCTCATTGCTATCAAACCAGCATTTCAGAATGACTGTCAGCTCCCTTGTGCCAGTAAGGCAAGAAAGGAAGGTGATGGAAGGACAGTCTCGCGCTTTGTCATAGCAAGATGGATTTTAGACAATGAAGCCATAAATACCTAAAATATAAATGTATAAAGTTTTAGAATGTTTTGAAGGGGGATTTTTTTTTTTTTTAATTTTGGGGGGTTAATTTGTTCATTGTTTTACCCTCCAAAGTTACGAGCACCAGCTTTCTTCACCACAGGGAGGGAACACTTTGTACATTTTGAGCCATGACGTTTATTTCTCCCTTAAGATTAAAATTTCCACTCCCAAATTTTTAGAAAAAGGTATCAATATTTTCTTATTTCTTCTTTTTCTGAACACTGAAATTTAATCATCTAGTCTCAACAAGAGGACTAATTGTTGAAGGAGGTGCAAATGCCTGATGGCAATTCAAAAAGCTCCAAGCCTTCCTACCAGTAGGTGGAGCAAAAATGTCATTAATGAAGAGACAAACTTTGAACTAGGACTCGTCACTCACAGCAGGTGTTCCTTTCCTGTTCTGTCTTGTAGTATTCCATCCAAAGAAGATGGCTTAAGGTCTCAAATTATTTTTGATCGCTTTAAGAGTAAAGAGGAGATTTTGTCTGATACAGCATCCAGAGGCATTCAGAGGCACAGCAAAGTAAAAATTGCTCTGCTGATTCTTGCCCCCCTGTTTGCTTGTCTTGTTTGAGTATGTATGAGGGCAGAAGGACTGGGGACATGGTTCAGCTCAGCACGGCTGTAATGTATATTCATGGACTTCTGTTCAGCTGGCAGTTTCTTTCCTTGTAGCCCTTGGGTCACTCTAACAGATAATCTTTTTGTCCTTTAGCTCTTCCATGTGCGTTGCTTTATTTCCCAGAACTCAGCTGTTTCATGCCACATCCAAGATAACAGTCACTCACTGAAAATAGACTCCTTTTCCTATATTAGTTTTATTTAGTCAGGCAAGTATGTGCTTATTCTCACGACAAAAACATGCTACAAAATCATATATCTGTCAAATACACTGGCTCAAACAGGAAGCTAAAAGGTGTGCTGAAGGGTTGATAGATTTTTCACTGAGATACTACTCAAGAAGCTGTTAGATAGAGTACCTTATACACTAAAAGACTTTGAAAACACCTTTCAACTTTTTTAAGCTTCTACAAGCTGTAGATTAATGGAGATCAACATGAGGCTTTCCACACAGAGAAGAATACCTACAAGAATTAATGTTTAAACAGAAAACCTCACAATGAAAAGCCTTGTCACATCTCCTGACAGAATTGTGCCTCCTGTTTCCATCATTCACAACAAAGTAGTGCTTTACATTAAACGAGAGCTGAGCACCAGGATGCAAATATTCAACATGGCCTTTGAAAGGACCATCAGAGTCTTGAACAAAAATGCATTTAGAATTTTGTTATCAATCATTAGGGACTTCTTGTCTCTAAAGGAAGGTACCTGTAAACTCAAGTATTTCCTGATGAACTTTGAATATTTTACATCTGGCTCTTCAGAAAATAACATTATTTTAGGAGGTTTTTTATTTCCTCAATTTTAGGTCAGTTTAGAAAATGCTAATTGGGAAAATTCACTGAATTTAATACTTTAATGATTTCATCAGCAATATTAATTTCATCTTTTAAAATGAAATATATTAATTCAGTTTTGTTTCAATTAATTTGGCCTATTAAAAAAATCCTACCGTTTTACATGGCAGTATTAGAGCATTTTAAGTGAAAGGAATGATACTGAGAGAAATTCTTTTGTAAATTTAACTAAATAGTGAAAACTTAAATATAGTGCCACTCATTAGAAGAGCAATAAACCTGATAAAGGGTCTGGAGCACAAGTCTTATGAGCAGTATCTGAGGGAGCTGGAGTTTCTTAGCCTGAAGAAAAGGAGACTCAGGGGTGACCTTATCACTCTCTACAACTGCCTGAAAGGAGTCATTTCCATCCCCCTCACCATGCCTTACTTTTGTTAAATTACACACGTAGAAAGTGCCCCAAATCAGTGTTTTACTGGTACAACAACAGCAACAAAAAAAGCCCAAATGTAGAACTTTATAAGCTCTCTCCTGTCAAGACACACATTTAAGATTCAAAACTCACATGCACAAATTTCAAAACGTGGTTCTGTAAAGTATTGTAATAGTTCTAGAGCTATAAAAAAGGATAGCAAAGGGCCCTGGGGCAGACAGAGACAAAATAAATTGTTAATGTCAGCATTTTGACTCACAGTGGAGGGGAATGATGCTTCCATAATTTTCGTAGCAATTTCATTCTTTATTTTATTTTCCTGTTTCTGTGCCTTGGAAATATATATATCTCACCAGTCTATTGCTCCCACTGGCTCAAAACAGCCACTGACCGTAATGTGACATCACTCACCTACATTTGACAGAGCAGTGACATTCAGCTTTCCCTGCTCCCAAGCAAGTACAAAAACTTTAAGGGATCACCAAAATACATCCTATGCTCAAACTACTTAAAGCCACATCACAAGAAGTCAACAAAGGACAAAGGAAAATTTAAAATACTGATTAAAAATTAGAAATGCATAATTCTTGCAAAGCGCTCTCAATATTTTTTTGCAACTTGACTTGCTGTGTCTGGAAGTATGTTATAGCAAATGGAGTCTCTTCATAAGAATTTTTTTTATATTTTTCGTGTTTTAAAAAGAAAAATGGCCAAAACCTATTTACAAACTCAGCCATAAGGATGTAAAATATTAATTTAATAAATAAATTTCTAATAAAAGAGTTAATATATTTACAATAGTTAAAATTATTAATATATTCTATTAATTTTTAACTGTAAATTGATTATGTGATGATGTTAGAGAATTCAGAAATAGTCTTATTAATCCCTTTTATAAATGCCCAAAATACCATAATAATACAAAGCCCTTAGAGCTCAACATCTGGGAAAGCAATTTACACCCTGAACTATAAAACAAAGAACAAGAACAGGTACTTGCGGAAGGATGTGAAGGACAAGAAAGTCAGTGGAAAAAGCCAACATCGATTTGGCTAGTAGTCCCGTTTGACCAATCTGGTTGCAGTCTATGAAGCAAATATTTTCTAGGAATAGAGGTTGTAATTTTCCTTGATTTTAGCAAGGCTTTTGATACAGTCTTCCATGACAGCCTTCTCACAGATAAACCAGTAAAATCTGGACAGATGGACCACAGATGGGTGGGTATCTGGCTAAATTGTCAAGCTCAAGGGGTGGTGGTAAATGGCTCAAAGTCAAACTGGTAGCTGATCAGGAATGGAGTTCCTCATGGGATGATAACTGATCTCATACTGCCATGGGCTACAGAATGGCAGATGAGCAGGATACTTTAAATCAGTTTTGGACACTCTTCTCCTTGGGTTGTTTATGTCCTCTTTCCCTCTTAGACATGTTTTCAGCTAAAGAACTTTCATAGGAATGAAGGTATAACCGTGGCAACTTTGAGATTATCACAATCTAGTAGTCCTATTTTGCTTTATTTTGGTTTTGTTTGGGAACCTGTTAAGGCATAGCAAGCTCCCAGTCTTTTTAACCAAAGCTTGGCTAAATCCACATGAACAGCAGAACAGGCATAGCATATAGTCTTGACAAAATCCTTTTAAAAAGACATTTGGACATCACAATTTCTGGTTAACATCCTTTTACTGACGCAAAAACCTGCTAGATCTGAATTCAGCAGGTCAGGAAATCGTGCTCATCTATGATTTCAGAAAGAGTGTTGTTCACTTAATAACAGTAGAGGTAGTTCTTAGAACTATTCAGTTTTATGTAATATTTCAGGGAACTGCTGCAGAACAGAAAGACTGAGTTCTTAAAATGTTAGTACAGAGCTGTATCAACATTTTAGCATTTGCATCTTCTTTTTTTATCTCTACATGGTTTTTTTTTTCTTCTGGTGTAGGTTAACGTGCTGTAATCTCTCAATTCCAATGCTTTAAAGGATAAAAATAAAAAAAGTCATCAGCTCTAAAAGACTGCAAAAATTTAATGCCTTGTGGTTGCCTTAGCAGGTGACTGTAAGGATGTGTGATAGCTAAATGAACTACTTGCACTTAGTGCTTGCTGCAAGCAGATGATTTCTGTTCAAGCATTCCAGCATCACGAGTCAACATGAGGGTAAATGTTTTATTTCTAAGGTGGTTAAATGGTCGCTGACATGAATTGTGCATGGATACTTTTACAGAGAGTTTTGAAACCCAGTAGAAAGTAATTAGTTTTATTTCATTTGTGTATATGACATGACGAAGTCTTACAGACAACAGATTACTTATTCTGTGTTAAAAAGCTCCTAAATTCAGGAAAGTGTAATTTGAATTGAGTCTTAGAACTTCTGTCCATCAATATTTTCACTCCATTACAGGAATATCAATAGTTCACCAGCAGTGATTCAGAAGTTCCCTTACATTATTTGCTCTGTGGAGTTCTTTAATGGTCTGCTTCTGCTTGTCTGTGGTTAGTTAACTTTCATGGTCCTTTAACAGGCATTTGTTATTCACAGCAAGAGGTTAGTATAACTTCTATTGAATTTAAAAACTGGTAGCCATAATTCCTGTAACGGTGTTGTTTTTTTTTCCACTGATTCTTGTTCTTTTCTGCCTTGCTCTTGAAATGTATCAAAACATTGGATTAAGAATTTAACTGAACTCTTTGCTCCACTAAAAGTAATGAACATCATCTTAATGATTTCACCATGCATATATTCAGTCATGTCACGGTTTTTTGGAAACAATCCTCTCCCCCAAATCAAATTAAAAAACTCCAAAAAACTCCAACAACCCAAATTTTGTAAGAGTCTAATTTGGCAAACTACACAACCTCATATTGCTGAAGTTTGCAGAAGAACACTTAAGCAGGATAGCTTGTTATTTCTTTGACACTATGGCTCTCTGGTCACAGAGGAGGGAAAAAAACATAGTGGTTTCTACTGTGAGGCAACTAAACTTATCTGAAGTGATTAGTACCAGTCTTCTGTGAGTCAGTATAACTCCTTCAAGATACAATTATAGGACTAAATGAACCAGAACATCCTAAAATACAATGTAAATTAATATTTTGGCCATTGTACTGATGAGGATGTTTTGTCTTGGTTATTAAGTCAGTAGAGTGTGTGAGGGGTCAAACCTATGAGTGATATTTGTTAAGATGCTTTTTTAAATTATAAAGAACCATATTACATTAAACTGATTCATGTGTTGGAAATATGTTACCTGGCCCTTGTTTGTTAATATTGCCTGCATGCTTGCCCTGGCTTAAAAGGCAAAAACAAAATTCATCTTTCAGATATTTAAAAATTCAAGTCCTTGTACTGTATTTTTTTACCCTAGGCACTTGGAATTCTACCTATATGTTGAAACACAATTTGCAGCATGAACATTTTATGTATTTCCTGCTGGCATTACAGTAATTTTGAAGGAATTACCTCACGTACAAAACATGTTACTGAAACACTTCACTGGAAGAGAGGCTATGGCATTACTGTGCCAAGGTAAAGGAGCCATGAGCAGCATTCTAAAATATATGTGCCAGGATTTATTAACTTATCACTCAAAAATTACTTTGTTATACTCTATTACATTTCCTTTAAGTCGGAACCTAGTGGAAATGGTAAGCTGTTTTTGTAGGATCCTCAGAGAAAATCAGAATGCTGATTTATAAACCAAAAAATATTCATAAAAACTATAACAACTGTAACTAATAATCTGGTTTATAACACCATGAACCACTTAATCTTTCTCTTTTTCAAGTTCTCCAAAAGTTATATGAATTTGAAACTCACTACAATATATTTATTTTTTAAAAGCCAGTATATTTTTGCAAAGCTATGAAGAAATGAATCTAAAAGTCATAAGAAAGTGTTTCTTTTCACAGTAAGCAGTGAAATTCTGGAAAGTGTTGCTGCAGGAAGCTGCAGAGGCAGGTGTTACCAGCGACTTCAAAAAGAATTTGTAAACAATGGGTCTAGGATCAGATACTAAAGGGAAGAGGAAAACGGGTATACTCTAAAATCCTTTTGTGCTCTTTCAGCATCCACAATGTTGTGGTAGGGAAGGGATGATGTATAATGGGCAGATGGTAAAAAAAATGAAACAGTTCTAAGCCATGGCCAGTGAGCCAAGGTTGCTGTCTAGCACCAGTGCAGCAGGAGATCTTAGCAAGGGGTGTTTTTCTCACCTTGTGTCTCTGTGAGACACCAAGGAGCACAGATCAGTGACAAACCCTGGCCATCCACACACTATCTCATCTTCTCTCAGTTATTCTTGCCCATCATCTCTTCCTCAAAGAAGTGCAAAGACCCCACTCTCCTACACAGTGTTTTGCTGGAGAGACTCCATGAAACTAAGATCATGTTGTCCCATGTTGAATTTTCCATGTTGGTCTGGAAATTTTTTTTTTAATTGCATTTATTCTTTTAGTTTTATACAAACTATTACTTTAACAGGTGATTATTTAAGTGGTAATAATCAGTGCATTTTCTTTTGATGCTGTGTCTCCATGAAAAGGAACAGAGGTCTCAGCATCACTGGTGAGTGATTCATCTCACTTCCAATTTTGAACTCTGTCAATAACATGAGCAATACCAGTCAGGCATTTCTAAAGTGGCAGATGTAACGTGCAGGCCCAGAACGTACTTCCTTCACAAGATTTTCTCTACACTATCACTATAGGCTGGCTTAAGCCCGTTGCTGCTCCCTCACAGAAAAGCTGGCAGATGAAGTCTGAAATGAGACAAAGTCAGCTGAGTGGAACAATGCCACCCAAGAGCTCTGGGAAGCCCTCCACTTAGAGCTCACTCACACAGCTGGTGATAGCAGTGTGCAGAACTACAGTGCAGGACAGACTCAGTCTGGACATTGTCACTGCCTGGGTCCAATTCCTGGAAAGCAGTTATTTACTTTTGTGGTGAAGGGAACATCTGTGATATGGAAAAAAGCCTCATATTCTGTACTGTGTGTATATGTGTAGACATACCCTCATTTTACTCCTCTCTTGGTGTGCTACCAAAGTCACAGAATTCCCTTGCCAGATTCATGCTGATCCCGTCCATTCCAACTGTCTGGAGCACTGTGGGAAGAAGATGGTGTGCGGGTGGAAGGGTTATTTACAGTCACTTGGCTTGTCATATCTTTGGAAAAATCATTTCTTGCATTTCATCCTTCCTTGGCTACCTATAGACAGCAACACATGCTGCCAAGTGTGCTTCACTCTGTGTTTTCCACTGGCATTATTCCTTACACTTTTAACCCCTTAATCCCTTGGTGGTGAGTTTTTTTGTTGGGTTTTCATTGGTTTGGTTTGTTCCTTTTTTTTAGCTATTCTTCATAATAATTTTTCACCCTCATTCTTATCAGGAAGAGTTTTTTGATTCTCTCAGAGGAGGTGGATCAATTCAGCTCTACCAAAACCTAACACTAGTCATAAGCAGATCACATAAGTCCCTCCAGCATTAAAACCTTTCTATAACAGAATTGCTTTTGTGCAATTGGCATACAGCATTAGGAAGGTCCAGCTAACACTGTTTGAATTAAGTGGCGCCACCAGAGACAGCACTCTAATGTATATGACAGATTTTGTTGCTCAAAATTTACTTCAGTATAGTCTATCTGATTCCCTTAAAATTTGAACCCCTTAGAAAAAAAAAGAAAAGTTTTATTTATGAGTCACCTCAGCATTTGACATCCAGTGGCACTTCCACTTCATTTTCTTTTAAAGAAGTTTGAATCACACAGGTGTCAGTAGAAATCAGGTGCCTTTTTGATTGTATGTTTTTTGGGGTTATTTTTTTAGTAGAATTTTTTTTAACCATAACATTTTCTCATTTTTCTTTGTCTTCCTTAGTTTAAGTCTCTGCATCCCTCCACAGGTGTTCAGGTTTCTTCTATAGCTTTGCTATTCAGAGAATTATTTAGCCATGGCCCTGATGGCCCCAGTCCTGTCTGTCCAGTCCATTTGTGTTTCTAGACACGTTTCCAGTGCCAGAAATTTGAAATATCTTACCTAGACTAAAAGCAAATACTGACCTCTACAATGTCAAGATGTGTTTTCTATGAATTACTATTGTCAAATAATTCAGAAAATTAAAAAAATCATTTAATTCTGTGTACTGGCTCAAACCATGCACTCAATATGATCACATACATGACCAAATAGTCTACAGCATTGCAAAGATAACAAACATTTACAAGAAAAAAGTACTAATTTGATAAGTAAATTATTTAAAATTAAGAATCCATGCAGTATTTTACCTATTTTTTCAGTATTGCCTTGTATTTCTGGGTAGGCCTGCTGGCAGCAGTCAACTAAGTAGAGCTGATCCTGAATACCAGGACCCAGGAAAAAAAAAGTCAACTCATTAATTAAAACTTATATTGCAGCTTATGTATTCCTATACCCCAGAATTATGAATAATCCAATTTCTGGAAGAAAACTAATCTTTCAAGATTTATTATTTGATATGCCACCATTATACAATGAAGCAGAAGGGACTGGAATATTACAATATTTGTATTATTGCAATAAGTACACATGCATAAAGGACTTGACTATAATTACCTCCCCAGTCCACTTATTTGTAAGGGTTGAAAGCAACCCCTCCCACCCCAGGAAGCTTACTGCTCTGTTACTCAATTTTAATTCGTTCTTTTATTCTTTTAAATGAATATTTTTTGGAGGTGTCAACTTTTTAAAAGTGAGAGCAAACATACCTACAAGGTATTTCTCCATAATGCAGAGAAGAATGCCACTTTTGGATTAGGTTTATTGCTCTTCAATAAAACACACATCACCATGAACAAAACACAAAACAAAACAAAAAAAACCAAAATAATCCAAAAAACACCCCCCTCAGACAAAACCCCTTAACCCACAACCAACCGAGAGCAACAAAAAACAAAAAAAAAAGCCACACAGCTCCACCAAAAAAACCAACAATATGATGAAAAAAGAGCAGGAGAGCTAAAAACTATTTGGACAGTGATGCCAAAGTTGTTTACGGAGGGCTCCCATGTAGAATTTTTTTTATATTAGTTACATGCAAATTTACACATCCACTAAAACTGACCCTACTAAAAGACTGAGTAAGAAATATGAGGCAGGTAAATAAATCCCTATGTAGTTGAGCGAGACAATATGGAACAGATCCCTGTTGGATCTGCCATGGAACTGCCATCCTTTATGCTTAATCTAAATGAAAAACATTTTTTTACTTCTAATCCGGTGGATCTGGAAATTCTAAAAGGATCATAGGTGTAATTTGAAGCTCTTGAAGAATCCATAGAGACAGGTCATTTCTGGTTGTCCTCTTTGAACCAGTTAAAATCTACTTGTAGAGGAAAAAAGCATAGATAGATTGATGGACCATATTATGCTGTTTCTAGAAATAAACAGGTTAGACTTAATGCTTGATAGCTCCCGAGGCAGCCATCCTTAGACTCAGCAGAGAACTCCAAGAAATGACTGCTCATCGAAGGGTAGAGAAATGCAGATATTTCTCATTAAATGAAGGACAAATTTGGAAACTTTAACAGTACCATTGTCATAGCTCCATAGCTCCAGGGTGACAGACAAGTGTTCCCAAGAGCCCTTCAAAACAACCTGCATAGATCTGGCTTCATCAACTGTGTTATCCTCCCCTGGTATAAAGGACAAAGTTTTTATATAAGCATATTAGAAACAGCATTAGTGATATAAGAATATCTTTTCTTTTCTTTTTTTTTTT
>VYXD01006953.1:212048-252340 GCA_013397195.1 Hylia prasina | reverse complement strand
TTTTTTTTTTTTTTTGAAGGACATCAGTAGATAGAGGACTTCAGAGCAGTTAAGCCTGCTTTATGAGTGACAAGATTCCTGAATGGGAGATAATTTTCAAGATACAGCAACTTCAAAGGCATCTCTTTTGAGAGGAAAAAGTGAGGGAATATTCCCAACAAACATCGTTACAAGAGAAGTCCTCATCAAAGCAATTCTTTAAAACAACAGTTTTGAAGTTATGGCAGTGACCTGTTAGAGACAGTCTGATCAAGGCATCATATAACCTTAGCATCCTCTTCCCAGATGTACAGAAACTGTAATTCTGTGAGCTCTGGGATTAGTAATGACTTTTTCTATGGATGCATACTTAAGTTTGACCATGCAGCTGTATTTCACTTGTAATAAATTATTTCTTCTACCTCCCTGGCTGCAGCTGTCAGTGAAACTTCAAATTATATGTAAGTTCAACATTTAGAGACTGCTATTTTTTCTTTGTGATACGTCAGAAATGGGCCAAGAGTTTTGATAGTTAAAGAGACACATGGAGAAACTGAGAGCTGAGAGCTCAGGAGAGACGTAAAGCTATTTGATGTTGTACAGAAGATAGTTTAACAATTCACTACAGAAAAGTGCTCTTAGTAATAACCTATTCCATATATTTTAATATTTATGGTTATTATCTGATATGATCAGAAAATGTGACACCTGTGCACCAGTGACTGACTGTCCTTTTCTAGATTACTTTTCTTCTGTTGAATCTGTCAGATTCCTGGAAGTACCAGAATGGTTAAAAAAATAATATATTAATTTAATCCAAGAAACTCATACATCTGTGGCTACATTTGGTGCCACTAAATAAGCCAAAAATCTGTAGAAGCAGATACAAGTTGTTTCTAATTTGAGAATAGTGACACCCACCAGTTCATGAGGAGTGGTTCCACCTTCCTGGGAAATAATCTGGAAGGACAGATGCAAATTTTGCTGAGAATCTGTTTCTGCTGCAATCTATCAATCTATTATATTCTAAATTTAAGGGAAAAGACACTCGAGAACACTGGGGATTAAGGTATTATACAGTAGTTGTATATCTGAAGGATAGGTTAATTTTAACTCCCAATAAAGGGTCTTACTAAGAGGAAAAGTAGAGGTATGGACACACTAAAAGTACTAAGTCCCTTCTTCATACAAGCTAAATGGACATGAACAAAGTCTCTGTAAATTTAGAGGGCTGAGAATATAACATAATAAGTATGGAAAGACTTGTATTAAACCTATAATAAGATTAATTTAATATCTTTTTCCAACTTCTTACTATCTGTCACAAGAAAGGATTAATATTGAGCCATTTTCTCTTCACATTAGAATATTTGTCAAGAAAATGAGATATTGCAATTTTAAATGACTCATTCATTAAGAAGTCCTGAATTATTCTACTTTGTCTCTTTATGTTCTGTACTTAATTGGCCAGCAATTCCATTCCTTCTTTTTTCTGTAGCTCTACTAACTTACCAAGAGAGTTTAGCATTTATCAAAACACAGCATTGTCAGGTCAAAGAGGTAAATTAATTACAATTTTATGTTAATCTCGTAAATATAATATAGCTATAATAAGCATGTTTATAATAAAATACAGTCTGCTATATTTACAAAAGCAATTCTTTGCAATGAAATTGCAAATATCTTAAGGAAATGAGAAGAAATATGCATCTTAAAAATGTATCAACATCCAGAAGTATTCAGAGCAATAATGAGTTTTTCAAACAACACAGAAATTTATGTCAGTTTATAAGTGCCTTATACAGGGAGTTAAAGACATTTACCATATGGGAAACGATATGAACATACATACTAGGTTTTTATCTTAGAATGGATAAACAAAAAACTGAGAAACTAATTTAACCTAAAATATTATAGAGCATAAAATTGTAGGGAAAAAAGTGCACCAGTCCAAGCAAATTATACAGATTTTTCTGATGAGATACATACTCAGATTTCTTTCTCTAGATTTATTCATCACTTAGGAAGTATAAGAATTAAGATTAGGTTAACTTGGCATATTTTCCAACCCCATCTGTTACAATGTTCTGTTTCCCACTGTACTTACACATAACTAGTCTTAGAAGTGTCAGCACTCATTTCATTTCAGTATTTAATTTTCCACTGTTTATTGTAGGATATATAGCTTTGTATAATATCTGTGACTTCCAATTTAATAACTTGCTTGGCTTATCAGTATTTCCATACAGTAAATCATTAAATACCCCCCTAAAAAAAACAAGCAAAAAACCCCACCAAACAAACAAAAAACCCTAAACAAACACAATGAGAAAAACCCATCCAACCAAACATCAAATTGTGTCACTGGGACAGAAAAAGCAAATATAGTCCATTTTGGATGCCCTAAATGAGACTAGTAAACTTTCTAATACGAGAATAATAATTGACTTATCAAAGTAGACATTTCCTTGACAAAGTTTCAGTTTACTTCATTTGTAGCTGCATTGCTCATGTTGCTGCCAAAGAGACTTCATGAACTGAGGCATACAGCAATATCCTTCAAAAATCTCTCCATCAGGGGCTGTACAAAAGGAAGGGAAGAATCATATAAACAAGAAAAATTCAGCAAGTTTTGTTCGTGTGTGTGTTTTGTTGGGTTTTTTTTATTTGGTTTTTTCTAGGTACGTCAAAGAAAGATGATAAAGGTATTATTTAGATTTGTAATATGTATGAATGTCCCTGCATTTGTTATGAATGCAGAGACTTCGAATCTCTGTCTCAAAACTACAAATACAGACTTGCTCACAACAGTCTCCAGGAAAACAAAAATCTTGAAGTAGGTCACCACAAACAGCTTGAAATATATCAGAGGAAGGTGTCTAAAGGTAAAATACAAGCCCTTCTGCCTTCTTTTGCTTTCCCATAGTTGAAGAAGTATTTTGAGATGTAGATAAGCTCAGTAAATGACAGCACCTACATAGCTTTTCTTTCTCAGTGAAAGCAGGCTAAGAGTACAACTGAAAATTAGTACCACCAATTCAATATCTGTGCAATGTCTTGAAATATGGAGAAGGACCAAAATTGAACTGGGTGACAAAGAACTTTCTTTCTCCCTGGAATGTGTCAATGTTCCTGTGAATCACAGATGACATGTACACAAAACTTCAAGGCTTTACATTGGATAAGTTGCCAGAGGAGCAGTAAATAGTAGCATATCAAAGCAACCAGAGCTAATTTGAGCAAGTTTAATCAAAGCAAACATTAACAAGGTTGTATGTAACAGAGCAGAACACAATCATATAGTGAGCTGTGCATGAGACAAAAGAAAGATAAATAGTTTTAGGCTCATGCTCATGAAATTGCTAGCTAAAATACTTTTGAATTTAGTATGAAGTTAATATTTTAAAATAAAAACCCACTAGTATCTGTATACATTCTTTCCTTTTTTAGACTATATTTTGAGCTCAACAGTGTCCTAAAAAATACAAGTCTGTTAATATTAATTTCTCTAAACTGAGAGAAATACTAAAAATAAAACTGAAACAAAAATCACTAACAAAGAAAAGGTTTATGCCTGTACATGTATTTCTGTCTAACACCCAGTTAAAACACGGAATACCATAAATATAACTTTGATCTGGTGGAAAGCACTCTGCAGAAAAGGACTTGGGGTTCTTGATGCACCACAAGTTTTCCTTGAGCCTGCACTGTACCCTTGTGGCCCAGAAGGCCAACGGTATCCTGGGGGCATTGGGAAGAGTGTGGCCAGCAGCTCAAGGGAGGTGATCCTGCCCCTCTTCTCAGTTCTGGTGAGGCCACATCTGGAGTGCTCTGTCCAGTTCTGGGCTCCTCAGTACGAGAGAGACATGAAACCCCTGGAATAGGTCCAGTGGAGGGCAGCAAAGATGATGAGGGCACAGAAGCATCTCTCTTACAAGGAGATGCTGAGACAACTGGGCCTGTTCAGCCTCACAAGGAGATGACTGAGAGGATACCTCATCCTGGTCTATAAGTATCTAAAGGAACGGTGGCAAGAGGCTCTCCTCAGTGGTGCCAACACCTGGATCTGAGGAAGAAATTCTTCACTGTGCAGGCAACCAAGCGCTGGAACAGGTTGTCCAGAAGGGCTATGGAATCTGCCTCAATGGCAGATATTCAAGGACCATCTGGATGCAATCCTGTACCATGTGCTCCAAGATGACCCTGCTTGAGTAGAGAGGTTGGACCAAATGACCCACTGTGGTCCCATCCAACTTGACCCATTCTGTGATAATGCAAGAATTATAAATTATCAGCAAACCACCTTCAGCATTTTGGTACTTTTATACTTCTTCCAGTGGATGCCTAATAGTCTTGCTTAGACCTTGAAGTGGGAACCATAATCTTTATTTACACTTGTCAACATGTTCAGAATCCATTTGCATTCAATTTTCACTGGACTATTTGTATTAAATGGCTAAAGTCATGTTACCTTGGATTATGAAAAACACAAATGAACATTTCATACTAATGAAGCCAGGAATGAAGTAACAGTAACATCCTATTAATGGAGCTTGGGGCTTTTTGGCTTTCCAGAATCTTCGTCCTCTACTGATCCTTGATTAAAAAACCTGCCAGCACTAATTTCAGGGAGCAAGATAAAAATAACTCTCTGAATCACTTTTGAAGATGTACTAAGGAAAACCATAACAATCTTATGGGTTTCAAATTATATACTCAACATCTTAAATTATTTAATTCACAGAGGAACCTGAAATGTTAAAAAAAAACTAGAGAAGAGAAAATACTACAGTTAAATGATATTTTAAAATTAAGTGAATTGCTCCAATAGAGACATATGCTTTTCCATGTCAACAAGATAAAGTCTCACGTCGTTACTCCTGTTATGTTTATGTTTAGATCCTCTGATGTGTCTCCTGCAACCATGACAGGATGTGTTTGAAGGACTGTCACCGGCTCCGTTGAAATTATAAGCCTTTTGTCAGACAGGTACTTCACAGACCACTGTCTTTTTCTTCTGCTTGTGTCTCAAATCTATGTTTGGCTTGTTCTAATGGAAAACATAAAATGTAATTCCATGTGTGTGTGTGCACATACTGTACAGTAGGAAGCTGTAGGAAAACCTTTCAAGAGCTGGACATTTTCAGGCAAAATGCTGGAAGTCATTCAGTTATTACTAACAAATAGTTAATTGCACTTCTATTCCATAGGATGAATATGATTTTTTTTTTTCTTTTGTGTGTTTAGTGATACAGTCTTACACGAGGCCAGAGTGTAATGGGCCCCATGAAGATGTATCAAGTCCTGAGGGTGTCCAGCACTTCTTAGAATGGCTTAGAATAATTGCGAGACTGCTCTTCAGACGTGTTTTGTAAACCAAAGGTTTTAACGAAAGAGAAAATAACAATACAAAAACAAAGGAACAAAAGCCGTGCTCAGCTTTAGGGAAGCCCTTACACTTGGCTAAGACACCCCAAAAAGCACTGAGAAGCCTCAGGCTCTTCCTTAAGTATTGAACAATTTAGGTGTGTTTTTTGGCGAACAGCCCAATAGAAATTTGATACATTTCTGACCAACAGCTAAAGAGACCTATCAGTGGTTTTTTTTTACATTGAGCCAATTACTGCCAGGAGAGCAAAGAAGTTTCTGGTGTTCTTCCCTTAAAAACCCCACAAAAAGTGTGAAACTGGGACCCTTTTCCTTATATAGAAAACATCTACCTGGTCATGGGGGGTGCAGTGCAACAGTTTAGCACAGGCATAGGAATAGGAAGCAAGGTGAAAAACTTGAAAACTCCATTTTTTGACAGAATAATCTGGAAAAGTGAATTTTAAATTATTATTCTCATTTTCTCTCTCTCTCCTTCGTACAGCAAACATAATGCTTAAGTAGCCATAAGATTTTTCAGGATTATGACAGATGCACTGGAACTACTACTTCTTAGTAAAACTATTGTTTTCATTGCTCTAAATTCTGAATTAAAGAAAAAATAATAATTTTTGCACATTCATAATACTTCTAAAATACAAACTACAAACAGAGCAGCTTTATCCTACTTTATCATGTCAGAATTACTTGCTTTACTGTTCTTAAATCTTAAACTGCACCATCTCAAAAAATAATTTCTTCCAAATGACAGAAAGATGTGTCACAGATTATTTTATTTTCCCCAGCAAATGACTTTAGAATCAGGGAGATTATTCTGACCATTGTCATGATTTAAAAAAAATATGGATATCGATCTAATATCGATATCCAACTATGACGGACAAAGACTCTCTAACAGTTTATAGTTAGAAAGTGTATGTTTATTACGGCCAGGCAGCGTGTGGGATAGCTCCCAAATACACACTGCAAAGATATCAGGGAATTACAGAGCTTTTTATCTACAAAAGTCTTGAATNATTTCAGCAAAGCTTATCTATTCATTTCAGCTAAATCAGCAATATCTATTGTTAGCTGTACCCTTAGGGTTTTTTTAAATCTTCAAAATTAGTGTCTCACTCACAGTCCTGATTCTACAAGTGTATTTATGCCTTTTTGGCTTTAAGATTTAAAATCCACGTATCAAAAATCTACTGTAATCTGCTAATGAGGCGCACAAGACCTCAGGCAAGAAACTTAACCTTTTCCTGAAACACATGTGTGTATATCTACAGGTGTGTGTATATGTTTGGCAGTCAACAGCACAACAAAGTGAACTACAGTTGATTTAAGTGCCAATTTACTTTAGCCTAAGTTATGGGATCCATTTATTGTAGAAAGTATTCAAAGGACCTGGTTTTCTTGAAGTACTGGCTGTTCATCCAGGTATAGATTCAAGGGAGAAAACGATTTATTCTTGAAACAGATTCATGTTTGCATTCTATATATTTCACTGGTGGAATGTATAATCACAAAAATCGGATGATGGGACAAGTGTCATGAAATTTAATCACAAAGCTGAAGAAACAAGATAAGGATAGCAATGCAGGGACATTCCAAAATAAACACACAGAAAATGAAAAATCAGGAACAAGTTACAGTTGTTACAGGGATGAACAGTTAAAATAGCTAATCAAAGCCTCAACGTGTTTTAATTTTTTTTTTTTTTTGCATATATACCACTAAACAACTTCTGTAGTGCTATTAGACTCTGTATAGGAATCTTAAATTGTGAAATTATTACTTAAGTAACAACTATAATTTTAACATCTGAAAAGCAGTGCAAATGTTAAAAATGGCTCTATTTTCTTAAATATAATAGGTACCTAAATTGGTGTACTTTAATAAAGGAGTATCCAAACACTTCCAGGGAAATCAGCAATTTCTGGAAAAGTTTGTACAAGGTTAATGAATACTGGCTTTTATACTTATTTATTAAATTACAGAGACTGAACTGAGCCAAGTTTATGTACCTACTGAAGATTCAAAGTCCAAAAATATGTCATAGCAGAAGTTCATATCAAACATCTGTACAGGGAAGAAAGCAAACATCTGGAGCAACAAATGACTGTGTGTTATCTTTTCATCCAATTTCCTGAAACTGAAAGCCTGGCAATTGCACTTAATCTTTTATGGAAGGAAAACAGAATGAAACATTTGACAAAAAAGCATAGAAGTGGTACCTAGAAATTTTCTTACAGTCAGAGAGCACTGAATATATCTTCTCTCAGATGTAAAATTAGAAATCATTCTGACAGTCTATTGACTTGCCATATATACATGATTTTCCTTCAAGAGGCAAAGGAAACTGTCTAGAACAGCAGAATTTCAAACACTGTAGGGATCCACCTGAATCATATAGATTAAAGATATCCTGGAATATAAAAACTTTATATTGTCTTGAAATTTTGCATAAGGAAATAAAAATTATGAGCTGAGGATATTTAAACTCAGTCTAAGAAATATGGTTTGGGGTCTGTGATTCCCCTGCATTTATTCTTTTATTAGGGAAATAGGACTTACGTCACCTTTCTGCAAAATCCAAGCTATAAATGGCTAAAAAGGAGAACACAGCAGTGATAGCTTCAAGATATATTACATATTAAAAATATTAGAAGACAATATCAGAGGATTGGTGAAACGCTTCTGAATATTTCAGCCTTTTCCCACACTATAGAAATTCAATTTTACCCAAAAATCAGTAGACAGTCTGTGGATTAAATTCCCTCCAGTTTTCTACCTTTCATCTAAGGAGGCAGGTACTCCATTTTTAGCAAAGTACTTATTTAAAAAAAAACCCTGTTATTAATGTCTTAAGCAACTGAATACCAATTGTGCAATACTATCCTACTGCATATTTAAGTGGCACTGATGGTTCTCAGGGTGCTCCACCAGGGTTATTTCATATTCTTTTCACTGCCCACACAGCACTTTGTGATGGCTACAACTCTCTTATTTTCAATCCTTAACTTAAATTAATTTTAAAGCACATCCTTAGGCACATCCTGGAACATATCCTACTTAATGAAACATGAAAGTGTATGTCAAGTTCTAATGAAGATTACGGGACAAATAAGCCAGGGAGCATAATTCAGAATATATGCTCTTCCCCTTCTAAAGGAAAACAGTTTATAAGAACACTCAAATGCAAATTTACAAACAAAAACCTAGGATTTCATAGATGAGGTTTTGTCATTAAAAGAAGACAGTTACAGAAGTAGCAAAATTTGAAGTCTTATACATATATATAATCTGTACCTAAATTTAGGAATATAGTAGCTTGTTTCTTAATGTGTTCTGTGCATTGCACTTCTCTAGTTTAAGGACGGAAAAGTTCTACCTATCAGTTCCTGCAGTCCATCCTGTGTCTAGAGAGGAGCGTGTCCTGCTGTCTTTCACTCTCACAATGGGAGTACAAGATAGTGGATAACTGATCAAAAGTAAAACGTCCTTTGCTCTCCTTTCCAAGAACTGAAAGGATTATTAGCCATGGCTTCCAGCGCTGATTTTCTCCATACAAAGCAGCCCCAACGGGTGGCCATGAATTAATTTTAAGCAGTATTATTCACTGATCAAGTGTTACACTACAGATAAGTTCCCATTTTTATTTGATGTAACCATAGAAGAAAGATCAACTTCTTTAACTGGCTGGGATTTGCTGGAATGACTATGATTCCCTGAAAAATAAGCAAGGCAGGGATTTTTTTTAATTGATTTTTTTAAAAAAAACAGACATTTCAAACATTGTCTACACTGCGAATGCACACAATTACTTTTAGTTTTGTTTACAGAATAAGAAAACTGTTTCTTTCAAAAAGTGGGTGAGACATATCTATAGAAGGCGTTAATCTCTTACACAGGATCTTGTTGAGAGAGACTGTACTAGAATTTAGTACTTCTGAGATTTCACATGGCCAGATGAGAAAGACATCCTAAATTCTTAACTGAAATTATGTAGAATGATAATGTTTAACTCATTGCTTGCTGAAATACCTACTGATACACTTCTGAAGTGTGATTTTTGCATCTAAAAGGCATGTTCCAGATATATCAACTTCAGAAGAATGCACTCAGAATAAATAGTTGAATTTGAAAAGACTGACAAGAAAATTTACTTGGTTCATAATTACTAAGAGGATTTCACAACTTTTAAAGTTCTATTACTTCAACACTGGCATTCTAGACAGAGGCATTTTTATAGATTAGTTTTACAAGAAAAATATCACTGTTATATCCCTCTCCACCTTTTATCTGTAATTTGTCATTAGCAAATGGGATGAAAAAGATATTCAAGAACTATCCAGACATTTCAAAATAAATGGAAACAGTCTTCCTTTAATATTTATTACTTTTTTTCTTAACCAAAGTTTAAAAACCTCTTGTCTTAACTTATAAATTAAACCATAAAAATTTCGAAGGCTGAGGAATATCACCAGGAGGGTCACAGTCCTCCTCACAGCACTGATGTCTGATAATAGCCCTCCCTACCCCAGACAGCTTCAACTAGGACTTAGAAGATTTAAGTTATATGCTGAATGAAAACTACAATTAAACAGACAAATTATTCTTTCATAATCTAATTGCAACACCAAACCTGGACACTGTTCTAGATGGAGTCTATTGAGTGCCAAGTAGAGGGGAATAATTGTTTTCTGCATGTAGTAGCTGGTTCCTTTTAATGCAGCCCAGCATACCTTTGACCACTGATGCTGCCAAGGCACACTGTTGGTTCATTTTCATCCTCCCTCTGCCAAGGAGCCAAGGTCTTTCCCAACAGAATTTCTCCACAGCCATTCAGCTCTCAGCCTGTGTTTCAAAAACCAATTCCTCCCACCAGGCTAAATTTTGCATTTTCCATGTTGAAATTCATGAGGCTCTTAAAACTTATTTTTGCTGTGAACAGAGAAGGTCATTAGCACTCTCTTCCATAAGACAGCCTAAAGTAATTTCATTCCTGAAAGCAGGCTTCTTCCCCCTACCTTCAAGAAAAACAAAGTATTTTTGATATTTACTGCTATTGTTAGCAGTTACCCTTTCAAAATCAGTCAACTCTCAAATACTCTAAGACATAAATTGAAGTTATGCAGTCTTTAGAGCAAGACAGACAACAGGTAAACAGGGATTTATTTTTGTCAACATGTGTTAAACATTTGACTAGTTAATTCAGAAGTTTGACAGAGGATTTGCAGATTGCTTCAAACACTGCTTGCTACCTACCCTTAACATTTCAAAATTAACCTGTGAATATTATCCTTCCCTCATTTTCACACAAGGCACACAATTCCACTATATCCATGAAAACAGTCAGCTGCAGGCAGTACTTCAGTGGAGAGCTTTTGAATTCATACAGATTAGTATCAAACAACAAAAAGTGCCAGAAATAAATAATAAAAAAATAATTTACCTATTTCCAGGACATCAACCAAGTCTTGAAACTTGGTAAGGGCAGGACTGAAAATAAGAACTTTGGCTGGTGGCTCAGTACTTGCATTCTGCCTGGCTTTGCATTCCCCAACAGCCACAAGATTTCTTTGTTCCAGGTTGAGTGGACTCAAAGATAGAAAATACTCACTTCCCAATGAGATTCAAAACACTCTTACTCTATGCCTCTAGAAACTAAGCTGCACTTTAGCAACATTGTTGCTAAACTAATTCTGCATAACCTGTCTCAAAGGAATAGATACATGAACATCAGAGTAAGTGTGTTTACCTCAGGTGGTTTGTTTTTGACAAGAAAAAGATTGCCTCAAAAGAACAAAACGTTAGAATAGAAACAAGCTTCCTGACTACTGGAAGTTTCTTTCTCCTGGTAATTTTCTTTGAGGACATGGAGATATTGAAAGTATCTGCAGGAAAAAGAAGCAGTCCTAAAATGACAAAAGGTAAATTCTTATCAGGACTATATAAAAAACATATGCCACCATATAAGGTATTTAGGAGTTGAAAATTGATAGGTTAGTTTGAAAACAAGTAATCCTAAACATTTTTAGTCACAGAAAGAGGGTTAAAATAGAGAACAGAAAGAAGAAATTTTGTTTGGGTCACTTTCAATAAATTGTACCTATCACCAAAATACACTGCGACTGTATCTTGCCAGTCTAAGTACCATCTGAATGGCCCCCTTCAATGCACACCACAAAACACCCCTCGTAAACTAAGTTATGCCAGGACACAGTAATAGCAATACTTCACAATTTATTTGTTTCATTATTTGAGGTCCTGATGCAGTGCGACTATTCACAAGTTTGCTTTCTTTCAAAAGTTTGTTTCGAGTAGAGAAAAATTCTATTAAATAAAACGAAACACCACCATCATTGTCCCACTGGTAAATTCTGAGAAAAGTGAGGTAATTAAGCACTAGGAATATGTGAATATATTATGATCAAGCTCTACCTTTACGGATAATTCAAGATATTTGCACAGGGTTGCATTGATCAGACTGCATATACATACAAAGTCTACAATTTCTAAGGTTCACTGTTTCCAGCATATATTTAGCTGTGACAGCTTGTAGTTCTACAGTGAAAAGCAGATCTGATGGCACTCTAGTCTCCTCTGTTACTTCAGGATGTGTCAATTAGGTAAGCTCATGGAAGCCTAGATGCTCTGGCTAAGCTTAACCATTGAATTTGGCCCCCTTTGTAGTCTTGGATTTTGAGAGACTCCTTGAGCTATGCATAGCACATCTTGCTAACCCATGGCCTGAAGGCAGCTTTGTTCCTCTGTTAGGACCAAATCAGCTCCAGCAGCCTGAATTGTGCTGTCTATCAGGCTGCTACAAAATTCACCTGCTCCTATCTTAATAAGTTGTTGAGACTAACTCTGTGTAAAACCCATCTGTCCCCCAACCTTCATCCTCCACAGGCTGGAAACTGTTTCTGGTCAATGGCCTACTTTTAGGCTCTTTCCCTTCTAAGATGAAGAAAAGGATAATATCTTGAGAATTTATGAATTGCAAAATATGTAAAAAGAGGGAGTCATGTTGCATATAAGGTTTCTTAGATTTTATTTCTAAATTTGGTATATAAACCATTCTTTTCACTTTCAAAGATATGATAAACATTTCCAGGAACTCTAATAGAAAGATGTGCATTTCAACTGCACAACCTTTATGACCTTTGCAATGCTTACTCTTAGAAGACTATCCTCCTGCAGGAGAATTAGCTACTATTCTTCTTACTCATATAGTGGCAAAGCCTTACAGTAACTTTTTAAAATATTTTCACACAACTACCAGTAACAAGCTAGCAAGATCTTTTAATCTTCCTTGTTCAAAATACCTTTATTGTGGTTTACATCCAGAATACTTCTTCTCAAATAATATTTTTTGGTTAACTGTTATTCTGTTCAGTTGTGTGTGCAAAAATTATCACATATGCATATCTAAAGAGGTACAGACAGAACTGTGGACAAGAATCTAATATATATAATTTGAAGATCTTCAATAGTATATTTAACTAATGGAAAGGCAAGATTTTAAAAAAAGAGATTTTTAAAAGCATTTTAGAGGGGAAAATGTTGAAATAGGTGTACTTATATTTATACTTTTTGCCAAAATACACTAGTTGTCTTCAAAACTACACTGATTTTCAGGTCTTGATGGAGTAATTTTGAGTGATGAGTGTTGTAAGAAATAAAAAATAATTACAATTTAAATACTTACACACACTAATCAGAGGTTAACTCCACTAATGAAAAAAGTTGAAATAGTCATATAATAATAATTGTATTATTACATCATGATCACTAAAAGAAACAGAATGCATTATATATTCACAATCCCAAGTTATAATAATAGCAAAAACAATTTGTTTTAAATTATAGAGTCAGAATTCGGTGAAATTCATGCCTGAAAAAAACCAAGAATTCCTGTTCTTTGACATATTCCAGCTTGATGTAAATAAATTTGATTTCTTTTTATCCCAGGATAAGACCCAAATCCTTCTATAAGGCCATTAATCAAATTTCTTCCCTCTTTCAGTATCAATGAAACAAGGATTTATTTAGAAGTCACTCTAAATCAGATACCATGTCCTACCAGATATCACGCTATACTTTTCTAAGATTTTGCTCTTTCCATAACACACATTCCCTAGCTGACAGTTTTACCAAGTAATTTAGAAAATTCTTTCCTGAACAAAACAAACTAACAATACTAGGGATTCCTTCCTCAGGTCTGTCATGTCTTGTATTCACCTGACATTAATCTCATACTTGTGTATGCTTCTTAGCAAGTGTTCATGGCATTTCCTTGTCACCATCCTCTATTGTAAAACTATTGATTTAAGTAAATTTTAAGAGTGGTAAAACTTCATTTCTGAGAAACTTTGTCTTTCAAGCAACCACACTGAAGGTTCAGTTTAATCATCAGCAAATTAATTAGCTTGGTCTGAACCTAAACATTCATCAGAATGACCATTAACTTACAAAGTTGTTAATAAAAATTAAATGCATGTACATACACATAAAATCTCAAATTTGAACCTCTCAACATTTTGGCATTGCTTTAAAACAAATGTTTAGGAAGACATAGAAAATTACTATTTTTCAGACATAGATGCCATAAAATTAATTGCAGAATAGTTTCAAGTTAGACGAGTAAAATCCAGAAGAACTGAAAACACATACAGACCAAAGTAATTGAAAAAAAATGTGGCCATAGTAGCTGATTTCTGAATACATTAAAAACCATCATTCTGTTAAAGTGACTTCTATTTCCTATATCTTCAGACTTAAAAATATAATTTCAAAAGTTAAAAAATCTAACCTCTTGAGAGAGGAGTAAAATTATTGCTATTCATAAAACTCTGCAGCTGTGACTTTCACAATTTTAACCCCAGTATTAGAGAGTAGATTCAAAATCCACTGAATATTGATCTTGTTTTCAACAGTGGAAATCAGATACCCTTCAGGTTTTGTGACTATTTCACACCTTCTGCAGAAATTTTAGCATCTTGTTGGAATGGAGAACTACTTAGACATAAAAAATTTCTCCTACTTACCTATTAGCTCATTCATATCTGAATATGCATAATCAGTCTCTGAGGATGAAGGAATACCATTTCACCATTTTGTGTTTAGAGTAATTTTTTTATTATCCTGTTTATTGCATCTGAGTCTCTGACCAGAGCATATGATATGGCTAGAAATAGTATTTTAATAATAATAAAGGTTTAAATTTTAACTGCTTCTCTATTTAATGAAGGAGTTTACTTTTCTCAGAGGCAGATTTACCAGCAAATACAAGGTAAATGAGAAAGCTGAAGAAGCAGGCAATGGTCACAGAAGCAACATTAATCACATGGCATAGAAATCTCCTGTTATACATAACTAGACACATTGGCTTTTTCAGAAAGATGGCAGGGTTGCCCTCACCATAACCTTTCTTGACCTGTTGTCATCCTGTTATGTACCTCCCCTCCATAACACCACTGTTTTAAAAAGAAAAGTTCTCAAAATTTTAAAACATAAATTGACACCGGACAGAAAAGTAAAACCTAATTTTGTAAAGGCAAGTCCTTGAGAAAGCCCTCTATTTACTGCAATGCTTGTTATTGAGAAGTTCTTCATAGGAAACTACCTAAAGTTTTAGAATATGTCAAACAGTAAAATAGGAGGTTCTTGTCCCCATTTTTAAAAGGTTTTACTCTTCATCCAAAAAAATCACAGAATACTCTGAGTTTGAAGGGATCCATAAGGATCTTTCAGGTGAAAATACTTCAGAACCCCAAGTGATTCAATTGAATAAACTCCATGCCCCCATATCAAAGTGTCATCCTCTAAAAGAAAAGCAAAAGGATAAAAAAACCCTCTGATAAATTCAAAATCCCCACAATACACAATACAAGACCTATGTGATCAACTCTAATTTGCTACTATAGCATCCTTCCCTCTTTTCTGACATCAAAATACAATATACGTAAAAAGCACACTCAATTTATATCAGTCTTGACCCCTAACACCATTTGTCAGAAGAACCCATAGCTTCTCCTGCCTAAGCTCCATATATACCTTCTAAAACCTGATGTATCTGTGAGGTTCAAAGTTAAGCCACCTGCCTAACCTTTCACATCTAACCATGTGCAGTTCCTTCTGCAGCTGAAGCCTGATTGCCCCCACTGCCAGTCAAGGGGTGTATTCTGTGGGTACCTCACATTTGTCTATCAGGATCACATCAATGTTAATCTATAATTATCGTTAGAGTTAGCTCAAAATCCATTTTATGCAATGGATCAATTTTTACTTGTGTATTTTTTGGCATTCTCTTTATTTAAAATTCTAACAGCGCTGTTCAGAATGTTTTTTGATATTGAGGATTCATAACTATTGAGGCTTGAAATGTGCCTTTTACATAGTTCTAAATTTACTGTACTCCAGAAGAGGTTAAAAGGCTTCCTACACAGTAGTCTGCATTAAAAAAAATAAATAAAAATAAATAAATAAATAAATAAATAAATAATAATAATAATAATAATAATTTTTAAAAAAAGTAAAATTCACTCTTACAATCCTGTGGTCAAAAATCATGCTTCATATTTGCTGTTAGCACTTATGTATATTTGTTTTATTGTTCTGGACTAAATCCAGATGGGTGACAGGTATGATTACCAGAGGTGTTTACAGCAGCTCTGTCAGCACACTCTTCCCAGTGAGTTTTTGAAAAACAAAAGCATTTCAGGGGCAGTGCTGGCATTAATACTCAGGACTCAGTTTCATGAGCTCTGAGAGCAAGCCTTCAAAATCTTAAAAGACTTCCAGCAGGAAGACAACTAATAGCAAAAACAGTAGGAGACCCAACTATTACCTTCTGTTCTGACCCAAAGGCTCTGAAGAGATTCACATTTCATTGTTCCAGAGCAGGAAAAAAAAAGCAAAGATAAGGAAGAACAAACTGGGAAGTGCTTCCTTTGATGCTTCTCATCTCAGAAATAGCAAAGACATGAAAAGCAAAATCCAATTATATATATTTTAACATGTGACGGCCACAACACAATAAACTGATTAGGGAACACAAGAACAAAAATTCTGATGTGAACATTAAAAATGGCATGAATGAAATACACCCTGTTTCTTTTTGTTTCATAGATACATTGTTCCATAACTATGTATACAAATGCGTACACATCTACAATGCACCCTGTTGCATATAGAGATGAAAGATATATAGCTGATTTAGACAGTATTTCTTGCATTTTTGTCTTGGGAGATATTAAAAATGTGTACTTTATTTTATTAAATTTTGCTTCTTTACTGAAAGGTAGAAGACTGAATATTGTTGAAATGCATCTTAAAATTGATCAGACTGATACTGGACCTTGGATTAGTAAGTTAATAAAATTTGACTTTTATTCAGTTACTAACTAACCAAAAGAAAGATGGACTGGTTTGTGAAAACATGTCTATTACTAAAATGATTTTACTGAAAAGCTTGGACCAACAGTAATCATGTGGTGGATAATTTCTGAACAGTTTTCATCAAATTTTGTCTATTTTTTATTCATTATGCAGTTTTAATCATAAATTGCATAAGACTGCTTCTGTTCCCTGAGGAGAAAATCTTGAATCTGAGATCAAAGGCCAACAAACACACAATAGAAAAAATATTCACTGAATATTTTCTTATCTCTCTTTTCCACTTATATTTTCACATCATGCAAATTCACTTTAAAGCATATGAGATTTGAATCCACTCTTTATTTGCAGTAAGCATTCAGTATTTTTACTATTCTAACTTTTTTTTTGGTAAACATAAACCCCCAAAAATATATATGGTGCTTGCTATTTTTAGATATACCTGTACATTTTCCCAGTGAGCCCTCAGGTTCTTAGCTTCCAGATTATTTTCTTTCTCACCAATATTGTTATTTTCTGCAAGCAGTTGAAATTATATGGAATGGGACACCTTCTACTTTGCAGCACAATTTTGAAAATCTTGAGTGGCATGAGCTATCATTGAGCTACCGGATCAACTTTTTTTTCCCACAGTGATAAAGGACAGATTGCAAATTCATTCAAACAGCTAAGCTTGAAAATAGGATGCTTTCTGAGATTTTCCAAATGCATCTAAGCTTAAAACTTTTGGAAGTAACTTAGAAAACTCAGCTTTTGCTTATTCCTGTTTTTGTGCATAACCTTGAGCACATCATAGTGTATCTCATGTTCCCTTGGTTTAAAGTGGGTAAAATATATCTAAATATAATGGCCTTGTCTCACATAGTAATGTTGGGACAAAATCATTCCTTGTGAAGTCACCAGGGGTTACTTCACTGGGGATGACTTTATCAGGCATATCTGCACTTGTGGGACAAGGGACTCTGAGCGGCATACACACAACAATAACTTCACCTTTTAATTGCTTAAAATGTTAATGGAAAAACTAGAAAATTGTAGAGATGTGGTTACAGAACATCTCTATGTTCTTGTCTTTTAGAAATGGTACATTTCTATGAATTCCTTTCTGAGGCTGGTCCAGGAAGGAGAATGTACATTAGGTTTGCATGTTTCAAAATACTTTGTTCTTATTTCAGAAGGCATAGTTGCATGTAAAGAACAAATTTTACTTAATTTGTCTTAGCACAGCTGATCTAACCCAAGGACAAATTTGGTTTTTTTCCTCTAAGCCACGATGGCTCTCCCTTTCTGTTATAAAATTTCAGAACATTTTAGTCATGAATACACTGTATCTGGGGGAGCAATGTACAAAGCTTAATTAATTTTCATACTATTGAGGCATGCATCAGAAGCAAATCTATAATAAACAACAATAATTTTCACTTCTGCAGAAATAATGCATCTGTGATCACAGATGAGTACTACTCCATAAGTACAGTGAAGATCTCCAGTTACTCAACATTTTTATACACATGGGCAGTAGAGAAGTGGCACTGCATTGATGTATTTAAAGTAAAGGTACCATGCAGGGCTTTTTAATCTTCTCTTTTATCAACATATCTTTTGAGTTTAAACTGTTTTAAACCCCTTGCAAAAGGGAGAACCAGCTGGCTTACAGACCTGATAAGGTCTACAAATTATTTGTTATCCCCCAGTGCATATTCAGTGTCTCAGACCCGTCCTTCTCTGCAAAGAACTTGTACCTGCAACCATTTTTTGAAACGTTTTAAAAAAAACCACTCACAAAGAAAGCATTAAAATGTAATTAAGATGGTGGAAATATAAGTGCAAAGGACAGAAGGATTTAGTTAGAATAGTTATAACATACATGTGAAACTAAAATCCCCTAAACTATTATTGATTAAAAAATGAGAACATAAAGGCAATAAAGTTCATAAATCATTCTAAATTCCTAAGTAACAATAATATACATAATAGAATAACCTGTAACATATATATAAAATTTTGACAGTGCATTTATCCCACATCTCTGCACACACCACAAACAAAACTCAGTGAATTTGTGCTTGTATATATTTCCAAAGGTGGATTTTTCTGAAGGACTAACTTGCATAATCTGCATGGGAAAAAATTGTCTCATACTTGCATGACCTAATGGGAATGATCTGCATGAACTAAGTCCGGTTTCTGTGAAAGATTTGTGAGAAAGGTTGTCACCCTCAGGCCACAGAGCCACCACTGTGGTGGGATGTCACTGCTGTGGGAGATCCTGAAACCCAAGTTCAGAAGGGCATATCTAAGAATATGAGCAGAAATACTTTTGAAATACTCTGAGAAATGCCTGCTTGTAATTTTCTTTCTTTGGAAGCCTACTTATTTCACTGGTTTCTACTGCCCATTTGTCTCCAGTAACAGTATACACCTTTTAGAAAATCAACATAGAAATGAGAGATCCTGAGCAGAACAAAATGCAAGTTCAGCAGTGAAGATGTAGTCCTGTATATGACCACAGACTTATATCTATTTTAATCCTGACCATGTGCTTCAAAATTACTTAATCATGCCACATAAGGCTAATTCCTAAATGGTTTTTTCCTAACTCTTGTAATCATGCTCAGATGGCAAGTCTTTTAAAAAAATCCTGATTCACATTGCATAGCAAATGCTTTTTCCTATAACCGTTATTTTAGAAATAAACTCATCAAGCAAAATACATGATTATAAGTTAAATCATGTCTCCAGTTTCATCCTGAAGCTACTAGCAAATAAAAATGAAGACTATTATTGAATTGTATTGGACTAACTGGAAAATCACAACATATAATTGTTATGTCGATACAGCTGTCTGAGCTCTGTCAAGCCAGCCTACATTTTAGACGTTTACATCTTGTTCAGAGAAAGAAGAAAGATGTTGATTGCATTTAAGATTACATTCAAACTGTGTTATTGCCTCAGACTAACAGTCCTGTTAGGGTCTTCTTTTGAAAGCTGTGTTATTTTCAAACAAAATACTGAGGGCTAAGAAAGCTGTTTGTTAAACAGAGAAAGGTAATTTGAAGGTTGCTTTACCCTGCCACTGTATAACCCTGGTTACACAGAAACAAATAGAATATAAAAAAAATATTTTTAATTAAATTTAAGAAGATAACTATTCTAGCTAAATAATTGAAATAGAATTTGTGTGCTATCATGCACATTTCTGTTCTGCAAAGTATGTAATTTTTTGTTAAACTGAAACTTTGTTTCAAGAAACTATTCTTCATAGCATCCCTCCACTAGAAAGGCAATTGATGGGTATTTAATCATATTTAATTTCATTTAACTTGTAGAAAATAAAATATAGGATCTCTTATATTGATAAAAGGTTGAACTTAGCATTACAATAATTCGGTGTTGGATAGATAAAGAACTGGCAACAATAATTCACCCTATCTTTTTAAGAAACTGATTTGAAAATGGATGCACATGTTAGACAAATAATATTGAGAGATGGAAAGAATTCAAATTATTTCTTAACTGAGATTTTGCTTTCAGAGAATAAGATAGGAGAGAACAGGAATTTCCTAATTTTTCTCATCCTATACAATAAATGGCCACTAGTTTCTGGGCTCAGCTTTGCAAAGCTGGAATTTTTTTCCACCGTGCATCAGAGAGCATCATTGTGGTAGCACAGACATAGAGCTATCATTTTCAGTGGGATGTCTGGTACACAACGTGGCCAGAACCTCAGCCTGGAAGCACTCTGAATGATGGATGCATGGACTGTGGGGCCCTACTGCTCCAGGGAATCACAGGTTTTCTTCCTGACGCTGTTTCTGGCTACTCCATCACCACCACACATCTGCTGTGGAGGCGCTGTGGGACTGACCATGCTGTCAGTGTCAGTACTGGATTCGACATGGCTTTTCTAACATTCTGAAGCAATACTGGACTTAAAAGGAGAAAATCAAACAAAACCAGGAGGGTTAATATGACTGAATGGACTAAAATTTAGAGAGAGATCCTGGCCAGTGATTAGGGTGACACTTCAAGCATTTCTTATTCTATAAATGGTAGTTCTCCATTACTTTGTCTTAGATCTTCTTTAAGCTCCTCACAGAGATCAAATAAAGTTTGTTTTCGAATCCCTATGTACAAAAACCTGCTTCTATATTAGACCTAAAAGCAAGACTGTGCTAAGCTCTCAAAATCCTGTTAGAAAGATAAACCTGTAAATCTTCTCCTCTGTCTCTAGCGTCAAGCAGCAACTTTTGCTGTTCTCTTTGTGCCATTACTTCCAAGCATCGACTTGAATATGTTAAATCTACCGGCTAAATATTTTGTTATGTGTCCATTTAATCTGAAAATTCCCCCTTTCCAAACTCTCCCATCCTCAGCGAAAATTCATAAATACTTGTATATATTAGTATGGCTGTATTAATTTATATTTAATGTGGAAATTCACCTGCATTTTCTTTATGTGGAGCATGCTCTCTATCAAAATCTGAAACTACTATTTATCTCACTACACAGTATTTCTTAGACATATATGTCTATATCTATATGCTTTTATATAATCACACACTTCTGTGAGTATATACTTTTGTACAATTATGTATTTATGCCTATACCTATATGTTTCTTATATATACTACTTTCCTATTTCATACATATCACTGCTAGACTTTTTTTAGATTTCAGCCTAGAATGGCCATGCAAACTGAACCACAAATCTGCAGCTGGATATAGAAACTGTGTGAAGTAAAAAGGCAAATATCTGGTTATTAAAACAGCAGTGATTGATCTTCTGTTTTGTTGATCTAAATTAACTTGTGTCAGAACCAGTCCAAAATGCACAGACATATCATTTTTTGCTAACCTTTGTTCTTGTTTCAAGAACAAGCCAGACTGGTTCACAGATGGGATTTCTAGGTACAATGAAATATATTGACCAAAGTAGAATTATCTGACTAGTGCGTTTCTGCAGCAAGTGGATTTTCTACCCACTCTGCAGTGTCCACTAAAAAATCTAACCAGCATACTCTATGTTGTGAGGAAAAATCCAAGAAATCTACCAGGAAAAACAACCTGCAGAAAACAAATTATTTCAATAAAAGACTGTAGCAAGGTTTGTGGGGGGAAACTGTATTGTGAACTTTTATACCCTTATAGTGCTACAACACTATTACTACTTTAAACTGTGCCATTTTTCAAACTGCTATAAGAAAGGAAAGGTATAAGAAGTGCAGAATAAGATTTTCTTTATTCCTTGTGGCAGAACCAGTGCTGTTGTGGTCACATAACAATGTCACTTGGAGGAATGGTAGAAGCATACTAATATAAAAAGTTTAATGGGTCAGTTCAGTACGGGAGTTCACTATGGGCATAGCTGTCAACCAGTGGCAATTTTCTCCCTATATTTCCTCACAAAAAGGAGGTTGTTCTTAAAGTTATTGATTTGTAAGCAACATAAATGTGATTTTGCTCATAAATAAATGCTGAATCCAAGTGAAAATAAAGGCTGCTTGACTCTAATACAATAAGAGCCATACCAGTTTTTGAAAACATCATAAATTCCAAAAGATTAAAAAAATTACAAGACATGCTTTTGTTTAAATAGCATACTCATGCTTTAAGTGGCTTGGCTTGAAATAGTTCTGTGTCAGCTAAAAGATATTTTTCAGTCTTAATTCAATTCAGCATAAAAATAACAATTTAAATCTTGACCAGGAGTGAATCCTCCAGAGTACAGTTTGAGAATTTCATCCCTGTGGGTTTTGCCAGTGTTTATAATTTGTCAAAAGCCACTCTTAAGTTCTAGGGCAGATTACAAATTGTGAACTCTGTCTTCTTCAGAGTTCCTAGTTCCTGTGTTGTTATTTATCACCATTAACAGTGCTTTGACAGAATCTAAGTTTCATTATACAGCAGTACATTGATGTCCAAATTATTAACCTTTCATTGTGCTGCATACAAGGCATAGTAAATATAAACTAAGATGTTGTCCATTATCAAAACTTTTTTTCATTCTCTCTACACTAAAGAATAAGATTTTGAAGAAAAAGGAACATGAAAATTTTATTAACTTTCCTAACAGGCAACTATTCCTAAGTCTGAGTGATTGAACTAATGTTCCATTTAAAATAAATTCAAAGGAGAAATAAAGAAACAGTATTACAGAGTAAAGATAAAGCAACAATTTCAGTTCTATCTACATTATGACTTCTAAGTTATGAGATTTAAAACCTCCTTTTCAAAGGGTTTAAAACAATAGTTTTGTAGTACAAGCAAAAAGGAAAAAAAACCTATGGTTTTAAATAATGCTTGGATTAAGTAGCCTACTGTGAAATAAAAATAAGAGAAGTACTGCAAGAATTTGAAGTTGAACTGCTTAGACACTAGACTAATATTGTCATTATAAATCATGCAGACAGGCTTGAAGCTTAGGCCATTTTTTCTAGTTATGAAATCCAATATCAAAAACTACTGAGTTTTGAATTTCCTCTCTGAGTTCTCATCTGGGGGTATAATATCTAAGTAAACGTGATGATCCTTTCCTGAAAAACATCTCTTTAAGCCTGACACAAACTGACACTATCATTAGTCACTTGCGAGCATCAGGAAACTCTGCAACCTTCTAAGAAACAAGATTTTCTTAGTAATGCAGTTCTATTGATAACTCTTTACTGCTGATGGACAAAACATGATTAAACATGACGCGGCTTTGAAAAATAAAAAAAAAAACCCTCACAGAATGACTATCAAAGATCTCTTGTAATATAATTGTTTAGGTAAGTATCTAAAAATCCTGTATCTAGCAATTACTGAAATATGAGAGTATCAGCCAACCAGGCCATATGCATGTACTATTCACATAAAATAGTTTCCAGAATTTTTCAAATTTCCAGACTAGTAATGCTGTACACACCAGTGGACTATGGGTAGCAATACAAATTCTCGTGGAAGACAATTCCATCCTGTAATTGTTCACAACCGTCATAGTAATAAAAATAATGTAAACCACAATAAAGGTAGGGTGTATTGGCTAATGTAAACCCATCTAAAAGTTTGAACTGAAACCACTGTCTCTTGCAAAACTCTAGGCCAAAATGAATTGTGGAAGGTTCCAGATTCCAATAAATTCACAATTTGTTTTTTATTTTCTTGATGAGTTTATACCAAATGAAGTTTTCTGAAATATGTACAGTTGAACTCAGTAATATCCTGAAGGGTCCATATGTTTATAATCTGTAGGTATTGGTGGTGCTGTGAAGCAGAAGATAACACTACAAGAATAATTAGATCCTGCTTCCTAGTAGGAAAAGAAATAAAATTAGTACAAAATTTCAGTGTGTACTAATGGAATAATAATGGGGAGTTCTACTGTAAAGAAATACATCATTAGTTAAAGCTGATAGAAAGTGAGAGAAATCTGAGTTTATTTTTTTATAGAATCATTATAAGCAACAACTTAGGAAAAAAAAAAAAAAGGTAAGCTCTATCAGAAAAAACACCTCCAGTATAGGAAGGCATAACATCATAACCACAAAAAACCACAGACAAGACATTAATTGGTATATTCTGTATGATTCTGAATATCTATGTTCAAAACCAGGTTAATTTGAAACTAAAATAGAACTTGAAACGAGAATTGGATGCTAAGATGATCAGAGAAGTAGCCACTATTGAAAACAAACAACAATCACAGCATCATAGAATGGTTTGGGATGGAAGAGATCTTAAAGGTCATCCAGTTCTAACCTCCTGCCATGGACAGGGACAACTTCTACTAGACCAGGTTGATCAGAAGCCCAATCAACCTGTCTTTGAACTTTATCTACTTCAGAAGAAAAATGACTGAGAAGGATATTGATTCACTTTAGGTGTGTTTGTGAGTAATAAAAAGAATGAGTCACAGGAAGCATTTACCTAACCAAATGTGATAGGATGTACTTGAAGAGTCTAGTGGAAATTATTAGGAATAAGCATCCAGTACTCACTTTCTGTGTTCTTTTAGATATTCCACATGCGAAAAATACATTTAACACCAAATTTGCTTATTGGAAATTATCTGATATTGCCTGGGGATTTGATTGAGCAGAACGATGCACTGATAAATTTTAATCACAATACAAGCCCAAATCACACTTAGCAGAGTAAAGCAGAGTATAACAGGTAAAATGTATTGCTAACAGGTTTTCAACAGAAAATAAGAACAGAATTTTTTAACCCATGAGCAAGCTGAGTGCTAGAACAATCATCTGAACGAAATATTAACAGGAAAGAGTGTAAGCTTTTCAAGATACTGTTTGCCTGTTCAGGAAGGAATTAAATAACAGGACAGGAATAATCCCAAAGGTGGAACATTAAATCTGGAAGAAGAGTATTTAGGGGGACAATTTACTGTAATCCCAAAAGTGTAGCAGTAAAATTTTTACTCTTTCCTGTTGCTTTTTTGCACAGTAGTTTTACTGCAACAACTTTGTGCCTTAGGATTGTGGTTGATCAGCTGCAGAAGACAAGGGCTCCCCCACCAGCGCATAAGACAGGAGTTTGTTTTCTCTGTGATCTTCTGTTTACCTGTGTGATTTGTAACTACACTTCTGGAGGGTGTAACTCTCAGACCTGTAGTTTGCTGCTTGTGTTAGTGTGTCTTGCTGTCTCAGTGCACATAAATTAACTATTCCACAGGCTGTTGAGATCACAGGTCTAGCTCCCTTCAGACCCTGCCTGAAAGGCTTGTGGTATAATAGGACAATACCCCAATAGAACTGAATGTCCCTTATTTACTGAAATTTTATGTAGAAAATAATATTTCTAAGCTTGTTTATATTATCTTAGATAACACTTACAAAAATAGAAATTTCCCCTCTCAGTATACTGGCAAGAAATTTAGGTGCCTTTTCTTTATCTTACTAACTGGATTTTCACTAAGGATTTTGTCTCACAAAGATGATAAAAGCAATTGAAAAAGATGATTGTGTGTATTTAGGTGGGAGAAAAGGAAAAAATTTTCCCACCAAATACTTGCATGTGGTTTATGACAGAGAGTCACAGGAGACGGGTATAGGACAGAGCCCAGGTCAGCTTATTCTACTGTCTCTAGGGTCCTGGTTCCACCTGGTCATGGTTTCTGATCTATATCCATGGGATTTTCAGAGATCTGGCAGTGACATATCAGAATGGTCTCACACTTGTTTCAGGATAAAGCACCAGTCTGCCTGTAAGCACCACAGCTTAACCTGGCTAACAGTTTCAGTGATACTGCAGGCACTGTAAGTCCTGTCATGAGGGTAATTCTGAGCTCAGCTTGCATGATGGACAAGATATTTAGCAAAGCTCTTCTCAGATTATAACCAAAAGTAGTCCTGGGAGTACCTTTAAAAGGTGTTGCCAATCTATGTTTTTCTGAAAGTTAATAGCACTTCCAGAGCTGCTTTTATTTCTTTCCCTTTCTCTGCTGCCTAGTCTATAATCTCTTGCCATTTATTCTATCTGATTTTCTGAAGGCAACAACATAAAATGGGGCACATATTCTTCATCTCAGTAAGAACCTAAAAATAATTTTTCTTCTGTATAGTATAAAGATTTCTTTCTGGTTGCCAGGATTTAAACATTTAAGTGTTTGTGTGTCAGGCTGGGAAAGTAGACAATGGCTTGATGAATACTTAATACTTCATCCATCCTAAGGTACTGGGATTGCACATCACTAACTCCAGATGTACTCCATCACTGGAGTGAAATATATGGAGAAATATATGCAGTGAAATATATGGAGAATAAAGCTAAATGAAAAAATTCAAGACCTTCAATTTTGTTGCCCACATAATCCTGAGAATTTCCCACTCTTCCAAAGTACAATGAGTGCTGATTCAAAAAGAAAATGAATTATAACAAAGAGTTATACAGAAAACATCAGTGTCATTGAGGACATGCAGCTCAGTTCACAGTATATGCTTAGTATTTATGACCCATTATCTTAGATGGCAGAAATTAATGGATGGTTTTAAAGGAAGAATTGCTAAAATTTATGAGATATTCATCAGATACATTTAAGAGTCACAACAGTACTGCAGTAACACAATTTCAAATAAAATCTAGTATAACAAAGCAAAAACTTAGCAAAATTATACAAAATATTTGCATAGAACATATAAGCTTCTAAACAAAAGATGTGATATTAAGCTGAAAATACATAAAAGAAACATGACAACAAAATCTTGCACCAGAAAAAAAGATGTAAATTAATATTATCAGCTTAACATTATTTGTTTAAAAAAGGTTTTCTACTGTAATAATTTTTTAAGGAGTTTAAATATATATCTTTTTCAATATCAGTGACAACACTGAGATTCAATATAGAGATATGTGACATATTGTAAGCCTCTTAAATATATGGAAACAAATATTTACCTCTGAAATATTGCTATGTGGTAATTTTGAAGTAAAATATAATAATCCACTGCCAAATATGTCTTATCTAAATAAAAGATTTGTCTTCAGTTCTCAAACTATCTTACCACAGGTTTCTCTCAAGCACTAGTGTGGCTTCTCTGGGAATCTCAAAACCAGATGTTCTTTTACCTTTATCTGATTGTCAGGGAAGTCAGAACAAAATTTTATATACTTACCCATACAATTTTAGTGGGATCAGCTTTGCATGTTCCCTTTCACCACTACATCAGAATCAGGAATAATTAAAAAGAAGAGAACTGAGAATGTGGTTAAAAAAACTATAGACATTTTGGCGAAAACTCAATTGTCTTCACAAACACATTTTTCATGTTGAAAAAGAGTGTATCTTGCAAAACTCTTAACTGACAAAATTGAAACTCTTCAGGTATTTAGGCACTGTTAATTGAAGCTGCCATTAATTACAACAGGGAAGTGATTCAGCCATTAAAGAGGTCTGAATAACTTAATTTTGCTTCTTCTCTAGTTATGTCATCAGCTGGAAACTCTGATGGAGTGTTTTTATACTGGAACTCCAATTATGATTCCTGTGCCATCCTTAAACCTTCTCAGATAACCATTACCATGAGAAAGCTTAATGGCAACTAAAACAAAATATGGAATATCCAACCACAAACATTAAAATTTCCTAGAATATGGAGCTGTAGGAAAATAAGTTTAGAAGGTGAACTGTCTTCACTCTGCTGGCTCAGAGAACAAAGTACAAATATGGAAGTGCAAAACTTATCAGAAGCAAAAAATCATTAAAGTTCGAAAAGACCTCTGGGATCATCAAATCCAACCTGTGACCAAACACCACCACGTAAACTACACCATGAAAATAACTGCCACGTCCATTTTTGTCTCATGAAAATATACAGAGAAATGTGCGTGTACTTTTTTTTTCCTTGACCTTGACCCTGATAAGTACCCCTCTAATCACTTGTTCTCTCCCCACTGCAGGAGGGATAGGGAAGAGAATCAGAGGAGAAAAGGTGAGAAAACTTGTGAGTAGAGACAGAAACAGTCTAATAAGTGAAGAAAACCTGTGTGGGCAAGAAAACAAAATAAACATTCTATTTACTACTTCCTTCCAGGAGGCAGATAAAAATATTTCTCCTTCCTCTTCCATTCTGTTTCAGTTTGTATTACTGAGCACATTGTATGCTATTGAGTATTCCTTTGATCAACTCTGGTCAGTCATTCTCTCCCAACCTTTTGTGCTTTCCCATCCTGTTTGCCTGGGGAGGCAGAGTGGGTAGTAGGGAAAGCCTTGATGTTGTACAAACTCTGCTCAGAAATAGCCAAAATACTCCTTTGTTATCAGCACTGTTTTTGTTGCAAATCCAAAACACGGCACCTTTCAGATTGCTATAACAAGAATTAACTTTATTCCAGCTAGACTCATTGTGATACATATATGGACTGAAAGTGACACAGGTAGAGAAGTAAATGCCAACAAGATAAATTTTTGCCAGGCTTTTCCAGTATTTTTCCATTGGACATTCTGATTCTAAATATTAATACTTTTTAAATAGCTGCCATTCAAAAAAAATATTGTAAACAAAAGTGCTTTTTCCTTTTTTAAGTTTGGGGAATGATGTTTCCTGCACTTGTGAGATATATTTCTGTATATTATAATATACTTAGTTGATATAAACTTATTAATCTGCAAATATATTTCAGACATTAAATTATCTGACAGCTTCTTAGATGTATTAAATTTTTCCTTTTTTTAAATTAAAGAGCTTTTCACTCAGCATTCAGCTTTAGACTAAACTTGAAAAAATCAATAATTATTTTCTTCAATAATTTAATCCATTAGATCAAGACATGGAGTTGTTTATAAAATTATTGATTTAAGTATGAAGAAGATGTTAACAAGAGCACTGTTGTTTCAGAAAACATCAATCATTTTCCATCTTTAACATGGCTCAAACAAGCTTTTACATATTTAACTATTTTGGAGTGCAAAAGGGAATGACAGGTAATTATCAATCCTTAAAGACTCACAAGGAATATGAAAGTGAAGATCATCAGGTTTAAAATGAGAAATTCTCCCTTGGATACCTCTCTTAAACCTCTCTTTCATTTAACTCATTCCAGGTATTAGTGATGTGAATTAGGATCATGGAGTTGAAAAATCATAAATGATATTTTATATATCATTTTATATATTTTATAGTTTTATACAAAACTACCAAAGTCCTTCTGAAAAATGATAAAGAATTCATTTTCTCAAAGCTTCCCAAGATATTAATATTAATAAAAATATTAATCTGTAACTGTTCTGAGGGATTTAGAATGTGCTGAAATTTGCTAATGAGCAATGTTTAGATTCAAGCATAATCAAATCGGTCAGAATTTTTTAGAGACAAGTTTTTTTCTTCTGCTAATGCTATCTGGCAAATGCTGGCTGTTAATATTTATGTAATAAAATATTATCCTGTGCTAGCAAAAAATCATTCAAAAAACTTATTCACTAAGAATATTAGTGAATTTTTATTCATTAAGAATAAAACATTTTTTGTAGCAATAAAGTTTCAAATATCACTCAGCACACTGTAGAGAACAGTGAAAGTTCATCATCAGGATCACTCATGGAAAAACAAAGGCAATCTTAAATGCTTTGTTTATTGAGTATGGCGCTATCTGCTCTTAAGACTACCAACGTTTCAGTGTGGCATTAGAAGGTGGCTGCCAATCATGAATCCCTTCTTCCTGTTTGTGTAATACCTTGCCAGAAGGTCAGTATTTCTAACAACAAAACATGCTTCAAAGCACTGTGAAGTCATTCTCTAACCTCTTAGAACTTCTTTAAATTAATTTCTACTCCATTTTTAAACTGTCATGCAGAGAATGATAATTTGTGCGCTGTCTTTGAATCAAAAGAATCATTGTAACAACTTCTGAACAAATCAGAGACCTCCAGTCTAGTTATATTGCTCACCAGTAGTAGATGTTTGAGTTATCAAACCATGAGACAAAAGGGAAAGATAGTGTTTGATTTCTTGGAGCCTTTTCAGTAAGACCTTTTCAGTCTTTCAGCTTTTACCCAGTTCATGTTTATAACATACCATTCCCTTTCACCCTCAAAATACTTGCTGTACTGACTAGTACAGTTTTACAAGTGTAATTGTAGCATGAAGTTGAATTGAAAAATTAAACCAGAAGAATGCTTTAAACTACTTGAAATTTTCATGTACATTTCCTCTGAGGGTGGGACTGTGTAGGGGGCACTATGATATACTTGTTTGGTGTCTCAACTACTTCACTCCTGTGAATTTCTCTCATGAAAATGGTTTTTATTTCAGTCCTCTCATCAATCATATGCACTGTCTTTCTTGTCTTCAAGTAAGATCTAAACCAAACCAGTCAAAAAATAAATGCAGGGACACCGCAGGTCATTTTGTTGACCAGAGCACCACCCTCGGTTCAAACCAGGACTAGCTTAAATAAAATATCTCATTGCTCAGGATGTTTTTCAGGTGAATTGTAACCCTGCAGCAATGGAATTTTCACAACTTTCCAAGGCAAGGTTTTCCAACAGTAATGTGCTCCTTTCATGTAGAATTTTTGGCTTGCATTCACTTTGAAATATCTCTGTTGCAGCATTTGATTGTTGCCTGTGTGTTATTAAGATACATGCTGAAGAGCCCAGTTCTGCCCTCCTTTTAGCTTCCTTTAGGTAGAAGAGGATTGCAATCAGATCTTTCCCCAGCTTTCTCTTCTATAGTTTAAATAAATCCAGTTCCCTCAGTTTCTCCTAGTATGTCACATGTTCCAGTTACTTACCCATCCATGATCTTCCTCTGAACTCTGCAGTTTGTTGATAATCCTGAATGTAGGGGCCAAAAGTGGTGGTTGTATCCTATCTCTAGGCTCAAAGGGACTGAAAAACTTTGAGGCTGATAGTAAGTTATTCAAAATGCTACCTGACTTTGTGTCTTCCTAGTTGTATTAGCTTCCTGCCTCCATTTTTTTGCTGCATATCTCCTAGGTAGCTTGTATCCAGGTGTGAGAAACTTTCCAGTGAAGAAATGCTCTTTAGATAGTAATTACAGTGGTATCAGCAAAACAAAATCTCTGAAATATTGCTGACTGAATCTTTGCATTAGTAGTATGACAACTGTGTATCATGTTTATACTAAAGATTTCCTCATAAATAAAAATTGCTGTTGAAATGTTTATGTGCAAATAATGCTGCCTGACTATGGAAGAATCTTCATAATGGTAATGGAAAATCCTAGTGTAATAACTGAAAGGGCATTTGCCTGCATAGCTGGAACTTGAAATATCAGCAGTAAAGTTGTTTTTATTTTGTATCATTATTTTCATCAGGAAATTTGTTGCTTTTCTTAAATAACTTCCCATGCAGATTTATTTCATATCAGGACATTCTTGATTATAACATGTTAATATTTAAATATATTTAAAGAATTTGACAGCAATCTTATTCTATTGTGAATTCCTTTAGAGCTCTACCCTTGTCCCTCTCACTCTCTATTTGATCAAGTTTTGACACAACAACATTTGTCTTCAAAAGACTGAAGGTTTAAGGTGAGATACTGTATGTGTAATTGCTCTAATCATCTTTAATTTCTCATCCCTACAAGCCTTTGAACTCAAAACCAAAAAAAACAACCCATCCAAAACAAAACAAGAAAGCAAATGAAAAAAGAAACAAGCACACTTTCTTTTTATATGCAAATTAAATTTATCATTTGTTATATGAACTCATAAATACTTTACTTTGAAGAACCTCCTACTGGCCTGTCTACCAATCAGGGAATTTCATTTTAAATCTCTAAACTTCTTGGAAGAGGTATGAACAACTTCTGGAAAATCTTTTGTTAAACCAATATTATGGATGAGGCACACAATTACACAGTGGGAATACACTGAGCTCGCTTAGAGTTTGTAGGGTTGGTAGAAAAACTATGATTGCATTCACGACAACATCTCAGTTCTAAAATAAATAAAGGCTTTTTGCATTTAAAATGATACTTATTGCACTTGAGCACTGCATTCCTTGTCTTTTCATCTAGTTAAAATGCTGCCCTTTCTTTTCTCCCTATTTATACATTAATTCCTTTGATCTTTTGAACTGTAAAAGTCCTCAAAATGTTTACAAATATGAATATTTTAGAAATGCCAATATCAACTGTTATATATTCCCTGAGGATTTGACTTCTTACTAACAATTTAAATGGAGAAGAAGCAATCGCTCAATAAAAAATACCACTTTAGGAGTTTTGCTTTGTTGTTCCAGTGTCTTTTGAGAGTAGGACCATCAGATATATAACTCTGTTACATGATACCATTACAAATATATGCTCTCTATTTTTTGAAATCATTGTTTTAAAGAAAAAATACTGAGATTTTTCTGAAACTCCTTAAAGCTTCAGGACCTCTAAGTATGTTTAATGATTTATAGATTTACATTAGTACACAGCCTTCAACAAATTTACCAAAATTTTGCTAAATTATTAAATTGTAAAGTTATTACATTTTAGAAAAATAATTCTATACTTTGGATATGGCTCCACATTTGTACAGCCACTACTTATAATGGCTATAGAGGTTTATTTTACCCCAGACTACATCTACAAAGTAAATCTACTGAGCACTCTTTGAGACACTAAAAGACATATAGAAGCCCAGAACAATGGTACATTTCAAGACCTTCATTTCACTTGATGTCTAGTTGCAGACAGTGCCCTCTAACTTAATGCACTCTACATGAATCAAAATCTTAGTGCTCAAAGATTTTCATGATCTGATTTTCTCAGTAGTGATAAAGCTGCTTGATAGAGCAGTACGTGTGTGAATATGTGTGTGCACTTGTGCATTAGCGCACACACACATGTTTGTGCTGGACAGGTTTTCAGAATGGAACTAGAAGCAAAAAAATTTTTCAAGCTAGAGCAAGGGTATAGATTAGCTTACTTGTGAGAGAAAACAAAAGAAACAGTTGGCTCCAAGTCTATGGGCCATTCAAATGGCACCAAAGAAATACATGTTTGTATGCAAAGATGAAATGGTTCTGTACAGATTTTGCTGACATATTCATCCCCTATAAACAATACTTAGGAATTATTGAGCAAAAAAATATGTTTCAAATATCTTACTGTTCTCTTTTTCCCCCTTTTTTTCTTGTTCTTGTATTGTTTAGCTCGCAAGGGTTGTGTAGGGCCACCTAAGAATCATTAGATGTATCTGGTTTTTCAGGGTTGTTTCTAATATTCCTGGGATTTTAAAGGATTCATTAATTCATCAGCATGCACAAGTTGTTCAGGACAGACAGGATGTGTAAGTGCTTGACCATAGTTTTTCATCATTCCATTACCAATAGATACTTAATATGAAAAGAAATATTGTCCAGGAATCCATGAAGATGAAAATAGTACCTAGATGAGTTCTATAGACATAAATCTCTAGCCACGGAAGTGGATATAGTGCAATTGAATATTTCATGCTTAATACCAGGTAATCTGGAATCTAAATTTACCTTTCTGTATACAAATGTATACAAATGAGGAAAAAGAAAACCAACCCAGAACAGAACGTTAATGCCAGAGCAGAACACTAAATTTGACAGAGCTCAAAATGAGGCCTTTTATATTTCAAATTTCCATGAGAGATGACAAGTACTATGTAAGTAACTATTTAAGACACTAACTTACAGTACCTTGATGCTTTCCAAAACCTTATTGTAAAGAAAAACAATGTCTAATTTAAAGAAGATATAGTCTTTCCCAATGGAAGGATTCTCTTGTTTGTTTGCTTAGATAGGTGAATTGTCAGTGAGCCCAAACTGAAATCATGAAGCTCTTTGCAATCATTTTACTTTGGTTTTTTTAGAAATACCTTTTCTGGACGCTTACAGTTAATAGAGATTTTGTGTGCTGCTACATATCTAAGTACACCTTTTTATTGCAAAGTTTTGACATGCCATTCATAGCACTATGGGAAAACCTGACACTCTTTTTCTGTAAACAAACAGATATCTCAGCAGTCTTTTTTTTTTTTTTCACTTGCTAGTAAATTTAACCTTCATGCACCAATACTGCTGTTTTCAATCTACTCAATAAAGTTAGTTGGAAGGAGAGGCTTGATAACTTGCAAAGCTGCCTGAAAACTTACTAAGATTTTGAATTATGCAGACTGTATGGATTGAGCCAAGAGAACTGAGATAGGGAAGGTGTCAGTCTTACTGTCAGACTATAGAAATAAGCTGAACAACACAACTTAGCTGCTTGGTAAATGCACCTGTGTTTGTTTAGTTTGGGTTGGGTTAGGTTTTTGTTTGGAGAAAACTAAACTTTGAAGTTAAAGCTACTGAGACACAACAAAATTTCACACATGCTAGACAGCTTGTGAAAGCTGGTCACAGGAGGTTTTTTTTCATATTACCTGCATTTCCATCCAAAATGAAAATCTAGCAACAGGAGTTTTCAGATAGGATATTAAATTCATGGGGGGTTTTGGTTTGGTTGACTAGTTGGTTTTCCTTTCTTCCTTAAGTGTTATCTCCTCTTCTTCTACAGTTAAAAATGCTTATAACCTTTCAGTATTCCCAGGTATAATTCCCACCTTCTCAGAGTGTAAAGAGTACCTGGTAGTGGTCATCTAAATCTTTAAATTAGCAGTTTGCTTACTATTTCTTTCTACGAGGAAAAGTTTCTTCTATCCACTATATATGGCTTGTCTTTCTTTTAAAAGCTTGAATTCATTTTTTTATGTCAACGTGGAAGTATTAATATATATATAGATATATGCTTTGTATAAATCTAGGTGGCTGTATTGTACATTGTTTATGCTTATGTTTGGTTTAGAGATGTACTAATATGAAAGCATTTTGCCATGGCACAATATTCGAAGAGTGTGATTTTAACTTGGCATTAGAAGAGTATTACGAGAAGTGCCAATGTATGTTAGTACTTTAAGCAGCGACAGCCAAGATGTTTTTATCAGAATTTGCTGCAGGCATCATTTTCACTGTTTTGGTTTGGTTTTTTTTCCATCCAAACTGAAAGAGTTTTAAGATGTTTTATTTTTAATTACCTCACCCTGGGATCGACATGAACCAAATGTGTTGTTGGAGTCAGTGAATTTAGTTCCCTGCTATTGTCAGGCATCATGTCACAATCTTGACAAATGTGTTTTCAGATAAGCTGCAATACTACTGGTCTCCAAGAAATCTGTCTTCTGGAAGCATCATCAGTAATAAATCTAAAAGTGCTAAATGAACAGATGTGGGGAAGAAAAATAACTGTGGAGAAACAAGGAAAACCACTTCACTCAGAAAGTATCATGTGACAAGAAAATTTTCTTAAATGTAACCACATTTGTTGTTTTGTCTTCTATTCCCTGCCTGTCCTTGAACAGAAGGCAACCCCCGACATTTGTTTGCTTACTCTGATTCCACACCTTACAGGTTTACAGACTTGCTTAGCTATATCTAGCACTCTTACCTACTTTGTGAAATCATGAAGTGTATCAAGTAATATAACATTATATTTAGAAAAAAAATCTTAAGCAGTGGCACTTCTAAAACTCAGACACCTCTCTGGCTGAGATGTTTAAGCACAGTGACAGAGTTGCCCAGGAAAGACAGTGGATATACTGCTTACTGAACTTTTTATTATACATTACTATTTGTTTTTCCTATTCCTCCAAATTATTTGGAATCAAAAGCAGCAATATTTAGAGACCAAAAAGAGAAAGTCAAGTCTCTGCCTCCCTAAGACCTAGCCCTCTATTAAAAAAGAAAAATAAGAAGCTGAACTTTGAAAAGTTTATTATATTCATAATGCTTAAAAAACTTAACTCTGCTTACAAAGTAGCAAAGTAATCAATAGCTCTAAACTATAACAGTGCTGTTAACTAGTTGCACTAAAACTTTAGAAAATTTTGTTTAAAAAGTACTTGTTTTACTTCTTCATGTTTCACTAACACTAATTTAGGACAAAATATATTTTTGTTTCCTTTAAGTCTGTAGGAGAATATTGTAGAAAGCCTTCTTTGTATAAGAATCACAGCTGCTGGCAGCTGATTGCAGTAAAATTAAGTATTTTAGTTGAAATCTGGTGACTGGGAGTCCCTTGACAGCATTCTCCAGAAGCTAAGGCTTGCCCTCTCATACATTGTGAGTGAAGAAATGTTACTCTAGCTTTCAAATAGATGTTGTGTTGAAAGCCAGAAGTATTTCACCCCGTACTGAGGTGTCTCTTCCTAAAGCTCCATTAAAATACCTGGTATTTCACCAACTCCAGAATCTGCCATGGATAAGTTATCTGACGTGTGAAGGCCACTGTGCTCAAATCTATCTCATACTGAATATGTATAAGTAATTAAAAAAAACAAAACAAAACAAAACAAAACAAAACAAGAGTAGGGATTGTAAAATATTTGAAAAGCCTTTTGAATATTTTCAGTTTAGAATTTGATAGCTCAGTACATGAAGCAGAGAAAACATGATTGCTATGACAAGCTCTATGCAGATCTAATTAATTCTTCAGAGTGAACTGCTATTTGTTGGGAAAAAAAGTATAAGGTCTCACTAAAGAAAGCATTTGTTGTGCTTCTGGGTATTCATAAGTCTTTGACACATAAATAAATACTTTCTGCCTTGACCAAATTTGTGATTGAAAAAGATAGTATGAGAAATTAATTTGTTTAGTATGCAAAAACTCAAACCTCCTCTATTCCTTGAGTTACAGAGATGTCCTATGCATAATTATAGGGCTCCTGTGCTCAGACTTCAGCTTGTTCCTAGAAGGGTTAAAGCCTGCAGTTGAGTTAGTTAATGTGGAAGGGAAAAGATAAACTCAAGATTCTGAACTAATACTTTATGATGTTTTTCTGCTCAAAGTTCTTTCTGAGAAATGGTCAAACCTTGTGTAATTTCCTAGAAACGTTTGAATTATAATAGAAAAAGACTTCCTAGAAGAATTGGTTTTGATATATAAGTAATGCAATACATATTTAAAATTTGGCAGATCAGTACATTTAAAGCTGCACAAAAAGAAGTCATGGGGTTTTTAGGTGTTGTTTGCTTGGGTTTTGCTTTCATTTGGCTGGTTCGGGGGGTTTTTTTTTCCTTCTCCACATCATTATATAGAACGTATGAAAGATTAAAGAGGTTACAAAATAAGTCTTTAAATTAAGCTTGGCAATCAAATTACATCTGGTAATGGTATAATGCTTTATTCCATTGGGAGATTATTTAACTATGAAAGTATGATTCTGCCAAAGAAACTATTGATATTTTTAGCATTTTCTGAAGTCTTTTGGTGCTGGTAAACCATATATGTAAAACATATCTGACCAAACCCAGGGTGCCAGCACCAATATATCAAAATTTCATAATCCTGGGTCTCATATTCATGGCTGCTGACTTGGCTAGACCTGCCCAATCTGTCAGGGGTATTCTGGCACTCGGATAAGATAGCACCAGTAGTGTCAGGAATTATTGAAATGTTTTTTTTTTTCAAAACCAGTTCTTGAAAATTCAATCAATTGCAACTGGGGTTGATTCTTGACCAAGGTGATCATTAAAGAGTTTTTTTCTACCGAGCCCAGTGTTAATAATCTTGCAGTTTGCAAAATTATTTCTCTGCTATGAGAAGCCCAGGAACAGTTACATTTTTGGGGTCTTTGAGTATGTCTGGTTTAGTGGTTTAGCAACAAATTTTACTCTGCTGTATGTCTCTTCTGTCAAGCTTTGGGATCCCATGTAAATTTTCAAGATTTGTTGAAGTAGTTTGTCACTACTGGATAATTTTACTGATCTTTCTGAAAGTTCTAAACCTTATTTTTAAGAAGGAAACAGCATTTTCTCACTCTACCATGGTGTAGCTATGCATTTTCATATATGTTCTGGGTGAATACATACATAGGAATATATACCCATCTGTATAGATACGTGGTATATATAAATATTGTGTAAGTACAGTGACCTGAATGTCAGTAAGATGAGCAGACAGAAAAAGCAAAGGTATTCTGTGTGTATTTATATATATGTATGTCTGTGTCTATACACATAGACATATATGAATAGATTTCTTGAGCTTGTGCTGCTGAAAGAGTAGATACTAAAAAAAAAGGAAAAAAAGAGCAGGACAAGAAGACAAAACTACCCAGTTTCAAACCATTTCTAATTATATCCAAAATTCCTTACTCATAAAAATCTTGACTGAATTTCTTTTAAAAATCTTGACAAGAATTAGTTTAGGATTAGAATATTTCCTAAATACAAAGAAAAATATGGTTACTTTTATCTATCCCTCCCATATTTTTCAATCAATTCAAGTAGTGCATACTTTTTAAAAGTGAGCCTTTCTTACGGCACACTTTGTTCCATCTTTCTTACGGCCACACTTTGGTGCCAGTGGTAGGTGTCCAGCTCTTCACTAAGCACTGAATCTGTAATACAGTTGTGTTGTTTACACAATTGTTTTTCATCACCTGGCTCAGAGCCCATGGGTATAAGTGTCTCTGTTTGTGCTAGCTCAGTGGTGCACACGATGACATAATTGCTTCTTGACTAATAAGCTATAGTGAACCACATGGACTATGGAAATTTAATTTACAAGTCAATTTGACTGTGAATTGAACATGCTGCCATGTGGAAAAGGAGGATCTGAACTACTCAGGAGTGAGAGGCTGCTCTCTGCTACAACCAAAAACTCCGTGCTGTTGGCAAATGAAAGGGCTTCTGGGAGACCATTACAGGAAAGAATATAGTATTAACAGTGTCTATCTCCTTAGTGAAGAAACAATTTATCAGTGACTGTGGCAAGGTAAACTCAGATTTTATGACTGTTTTCATTTTGTTCTGGACAGATGAATAAGTTCAACAAAACAGAGAAAATAAGTGTATAAAAATGTGAAACAACTATGCTTTTAGTGATACTTGTAAGTAAAAGCAATTTAAACCTACTAAATTATTGGAGACTCTTGGATTAAATGAGGTTTTTCCAGCTTCATGAATAATGTAAAAGTGAAGATGCAGTTGGATATTTAAGATGTACATTTTTTTTTTACACACTTTGAGCTTTCATTTCACTTAACACTACAGAAGTACCTTTTCTTGTATCTCCCTTTAAAAGATGGCTAAGCATGTAAGAGCACACCTTTCCAGGGTCCTCTGAGCAAAATGGGAAGTATAACTCAAGAAGTTTTTACACATTGAATGTCATCACTGCTCAAGATAATATAAGATGTACAAGTTTGGTTTTTCAGTAAGCAACATAGTATTTTACAAAGGCTTGGTGCTGACTTTTAAAAGATATATGCTTATTTGCATTCTATTGCAAATTTTTTAAGCTCTGTAGAAATATTAAGAATGTTTAATTAAAATACTGACAATGCTATTTTTTAATACTTTTGTTTTCTGCTAGTTCTTTTGCTTGAAAAACAGAAAAAAAAAATCTGGCTTCCTACCTGATGTGAAGTCCAAGGCGAAAAAAAAATAGCACAGTGGAGATCACATGACTTTCTAGATCCAGTAGGACTGTGAACCACTGAGTAGTTCCTAACAGCCTACATAGAATCTTCCTGAAACTTCTAATAAGGAAACTGGGAGAAACAGTGGCCCATTTCATTGCCCAGTTTCAGGCCAAATTAACTTTTCTTGCAGCGAGAAGTGATACAGACTGGCATATTCTGCAGATAAGCTACCCACTAGACTGCACACACACGAAACAGAAGCCTTTATCTGAATAGGTCTCTTCAGAGACATGTGATACAATCTGAGTTTCCTATCAGAGGAGAAATTCAGTAAGCCTTCATTTCTATTTCTAAATGAAAAATTGTTCACTTGGTTTTTTTTGTTTTAAAGGGTAACAGCCTTGTGTTATGCTCTTTGAGTAGAATATCATCAATGGCTGGGGTCCTCACAGTACCCTGCTGATTCTTGTTTGATAGAAGACCTCTGATGGTGATGTCATTCAATAGGGTTTTGCTACACATGGTAAAATGGAAGCATAATGAACCACTCTAATTTTCCTATTTTTAACATATCTTGGTAGGAAAACTTCTTTAGCAACATTGACTCATCTTGTTTATATATATCTGTATCTATATCTATCTATATCTAT
>VYXD01006953.1:189514-211777 GCA_013397195.1 Hylia prasina | reverse complement strand
GTGCTTAAAGATCTCAGATTCTTTATCTAGGAGTCCAAATAGACAGGTATTGATCTGGGTTTTTTTTCTGGTTTTCATCTGAGATTCTTGATCACTTTGATTCATCTGAAAAAAGATGATGATGGTGATTGTGATGACAAATGATGATTATAATAAAGAAAAAGAGCAACAGCATTGCTTACAGCAGAAGACATAGCTGAGGTCTTCAGTTTTCACATCAAGCAGCTCACAGCATAAAGAATGATCAAGTTTTTCAGGGACAAATGGAACTAATTTCATAAAAACCCCTACTCAAATAGAGAGACCAAATGCAGGCTGGCCAAGACTATGTCCAGGCTGATTTTTAATCTCATTGTCTGCTCTTCCAGCCCATTCTCCATCAGCTTCTCTGTGTAGGAAATGCTTCATCTATCAAGTCAGGAATGGAGTCATAGAAGTTTATCAAGTTAGTAGTTCATTTTCTCTACATCCTTGGATTTCTGAAGGCTGGTTCTGCTACTAAAAACTGAGATGAGGAAGATTTCTGTACCTCAGCTTCTCCCGTGTCTCCGGTCAACAGGATTCCTGACCCATTTAGCAACTTGTTCATGCTTTCTCTAGTCTTCCTTTCATTACCTGTCAATATATAGAATTCTTTCTTGTTGCCTTTGCCATCTTTCATCAGATTCAACTCCAGGTGAGTGTTGGCTTTCCAAATTCTGTCTCTCCATGCTCAAACAGTAGCTCTAGTCTATACTTTTTACTGCTTCTATCTTCTGTATTATTCTTTGTTATGTTTGAGTTTTGCTAGGAGCTCCTTGTTTATTCATGCAGTCCGCCTGGCAGTTTTTACTTTTGCTCATTGGAATGGACTGCTCATGAACCTGTAAGAGGTGATCCCTGAATTTTACCCAGTTTCCTTGCACACTTCTTCCCCCCAGGGCTTTATCTCACATGACGCTTTCCAGTGCATCCTTAAAGAGGCTAGAATCTGCTCTCTTTAAGGCCAGTGTTGCCATCTTGCTTTTTGCCCTCCCCTCTCTTACCAGGATTCTGAAATCTACTAACTAAAGGTCACTGCAGTTGAGGCTGCTTTCAACCTTCACATCCCCAACCAGATCCTGTTTGGTTATAAGTTGAAATTTTAAAAAATAGAGATCTGCTCCAGGAAGGTCAACATCTCCTCTGGCTGGCAAACCAGAATATTCTTGAATATTGTGAATATTTTATTCAAAGAGGTTTTGCCCTTTTGTCCTCTAAATTGTATGTATTGTGAATGTCTATAACTATACATATACATTAAGCTCTGGCCACATTCCACTTCTATCATATCAAGTCCTACATAACTGTTTTCTTACTCCTCACTGTGGATTTGGGGGTTTTGCCACATGAATTTTACAGAGTGCTTATGCTGCCTTGTTACTTGTATGTTTCCATCTAGTGTAGAAGTTTGCTCCCACAAGAAGTGATTATGTGGGATTACTTAGCTTGTAACCAAAATATATCTACTGTTTCTATGACATACAATCTTAGATGTGGCTGCTCATATGTGGGGCAATGGAGTGGATCTACAGTAATTCATTGGACCAATATATTAGTTTTGTTTTGTTGGAAATTACTAAATTTGACAAAGCATTATTGACATCTTTTGCTTAAAGAAAAAAAGTTCTTTGAAATGCTGGAGATATTTTATTTCATACTGAGCTATCTAGTCAGCTGTAAAAATTGTCGTAATTACTTGTCGTAATCACCTTAGTTATTAATAAGTAACATATTTGTAAATTTGCTTTTCAAAGCTATTTTTTTCTCCAATAAATCATTAAATTTTAATGATAAATTAAGTATTTTATATATAAAAGAAAAACCTTCAAATATATAAATCTCAGCTGATGAAATGCAGTCTTAATATATCTGTTTATGCTTGATTTCTGTCATCCTGCAACATGCTCTATTTTCTCAATAGACTATAAGTGACCAGCATGACAGATGTTCTAAGAAGGTGGTTCTCTTTATTTTCAATAAAAAAGGAATTACAGGTATGCAAGTCCTTGTAAAGGAAAACTGGTTCAAGTTTCACGTTAAATGCTTTAAGTAATACATTACTTCCTGAAGAACCTGATAGGATAAATTAGTCTCTAAATGGACCGTTCACAGAAATTACGAAAGCACCAATTCACACAAGGCTGAGAGAAATGCCGCTGTTGGAGTTTTTTCAAGGATATGTTACCATTAGCATCGTTGGACATGACTCTGAGAGGACAACAGTTCAACACGATGTCTTTTCCAAGTCGTAGAAGAGGAGTTTGTAGTTTGAAGATCATTAAATGCCTCAGTTGTCTCCTACATTAGCTACTCCTTAGTTTAGTCTTAAACCTAACTGTGTTCTAATTTTACACTTAATTAGTTTGCAGTATTGTGAAACATTAATTTTATTTTCTTCAAGTATCAAGGGCAGAAACATATGCTGAACAGAAGTTTCTTCTTTTTAATGCCATAACTGATGGAACACTGCTATCCATCTTGGAAATATTAGAAATAAACTTTCAAGTGCTTGCCCCTGGAGGGTTTTTTAAAGCCTGGTCTTGTGCATCTGTTAGCCTCATAGCTCTTTCTTTGTGTCTGCTTCTTGTTCTTGCTCTATTCTTTTGTTGCCGTGGGAGATTTTTTTCCTCTCTATTTCTTTCTCTTTCTCTATTCACTGTTTTCCAGAAACTTCTCCCAAATGTACTTGCTTGATGCCTCATATACAAATTACTGTCCCTTCCCTGCAGAGAAATCTGTATGATCCAAGAAATCAAAATAGACAGCTCTTTTCTCTGTTGGTTAGCCATACATTTTTAACAAAACAGAACATATCATAGATGTACCATAAGTGAAAACAGACAAACAAACGTGCATCAACATTAATATCTAATAAGGAAGCCTTTAAGAAGTAAGAGAATGCCTCATGAGAAAAAGCTTGCACGCTAGAAAGGCCACTCAGCTTTGTTAGCTAGAACTTGCAACAGTTAGCATAAAAGCCCGTTTATACTTGATTTTAAAAAGAAGTCTCTGAATTCTACCTTTAGCTCATATCTCTGGGTTCAGTGTGTAATTATCAAAATTTGGTTGGGCTGTTCCTTCAGGATCACAGCCCATCTACTTACATCCGTAATTGAAGGAAAATGCTGGTACACATTTCTTCCAAGACAGACACCCCGAGAAATCTCCCATTGCCTAAGATATGCAGCTGCCAAACTTCAGAATATGGGAAATATAGCTGAAACAATTTTTATTCTTAGATCCTTTGCATTAATTTTTACTATGATAGTATTACTATGCTCCACATTGGGAAATGAAAGAGAAAAATATAACTGTAAAAAATTACATTGTTTTTTACCTGGCTGCACTTGTACCACAGAAAGGGAGAGAAGTTCTTTTCACACTCTGCCAGGGCACAGAGTTTGTATGTACAAGCCCTGCCCAATGAAATCTTGTCCAAAGATTTAAGGGATTTGATACACAGAACAACTGACATTGCCTCATATTTGTGCTAAGGTGGACCCAGGAAGAAATGCATATTCTACTTCAACATTTGACATTCTTATCAATGTTTTTTTGTCCCTCAGAAAAAGTTTGTGATAGTTTGAAAGACTCCTCTTCTGGAAAATCATCCTTAGGCAGTGTTCAGTCTCATTCCTCAACTGTGATGCCAGCTGTATTAATTATTAAATTATTAATTATGCCAGCTGCCTCTAATTATTAAATAAAAATAAATTTGTATAGTAGTTGATTTGCCTTTAGGACCTACAAGGTCCATATAGACATTATTGATACCAAGAATGACAAATGTGTTCATGAGGCTTCTTCAGCCTTAGTTTCTAGCATGGATATTCAAATTTTGAGTGAATATTAAAGAAAGATGTTTTTGTATAAGTTGCCACATTTCACTGGTCTGAGTAGCTGTATCTTTACTTCTGGACTAAAAGTATATTTGTAATGTTTTATACTGAAGAATAAGGATCTTGATATGTATGCTCTCATTTAGAGTTCATGGGCATTCATCCATTTAAAAAACAAAAGAAAAGAGAAGAGAGAAATTCATTGTCTGAGAATGGGCTTAATAATCTAAGAAAATATCTATGCTTAGATCTCAGCATAATATAAATTCATCCTAAAAGCTATTTTATTACACTGTGTTCAATTTTTTTATAACTTACTCTCCCCATTTATTATTCAGGAAGCCTTTGCAGGGGGAAGAACTGTATATAAAAGTGTAACCCTTGGGTACAATTCTACTACCTGGGTCAGCACCACAGGCTCTCTGTGGGAATGAAAATCACTTACTAGGGCTTGAAATTTTTTTGTTGTTTTCAACCAAAACTTGTTTAACACTCCTGGGGATGTACTGTGATGCTACTTGTAGTAGTCAGAAGTTCTTTTAAATGTTTTATGGTAGAGATTCTATCTAGGTTTGAATGTCTAGCCTATTCTGTCAAATTGAACTTAGCTATGATGACTTGACCTTTTTGAGATTTTTGCTGTTACTCACAGGGTCATGCAGTTGTAAAGAACAGAGATGGTTGTCCAAATCACAGAATGCTGAAAAGGTCAAAGCAGCAATGCAGTCTTCAGTGTTTCTCCAGGTATAAGGTGTTGGATCTGTAGCCACATAACACTCATGACTAGACTTGAAATAAGCCTGGAAAATGATCTATACAAACTCTTGGGTTTGATGGTGAGACTGATGACAGTGCTAAATCATAAAAATGCTGTTATTTTGAAAAGGTTCTTAAGATTTGGTGAAATATTTTTGACCCCTGCCATGTCAAATTAAGGTTATAAGCAATGTTTCACTATAGATATTTTGGCCTTTTATATAGTTTACCCACTGCTAAATCAAACATTACATGTTACCCAGACGATGGCAGTCTGTGTTGTGCAAGACCTGTAAAAGAGTCTTATTCTTCTTTAATCTACTATGCTACCATTAAATTAGAATGTATGATTTTGGATTTTATTTTTTTTTCTCTCCACATTACAACAAGCTTTTCCATCCTTAGAAAGGTTTATTAAAATATTCAGTACTTCTGCAGCCTTAGGTATTAGTATTGTACTAGTATACAGAAAGTAGAGAAATTTTTCTACATATTTGATACATCATGATCTTGTATATAATGGCATATGACCCTCAATTGCCACATAAATAATATCAGATGAACTACATGACATTTTTAGTGTTTTATTTGGACATGAATGGATTGTTTCAATTTCTATAAAATTTTCCCAAAATCCTGAAAGGGGCAAAGAAACCCCACGCCTTGTAAATCAAACCAAAAATTTGCTCTTAGTTCAATTAAAATTTCAACAGCTTTATCATAATACAACAGTTGATAAAAATCTCAGTACAATAATGTGAGCACAGTCCAATTTGTACAGAAAAGCCTCGCAATTTATAAACGTACAATTGCTTTAGATCGAGTTTTATTATCTACCCCTTTTCCCCAGTTTTGTGACTGCCTTTCCATTGTCCCTCTAGGTCTTAAATTTGACATCTGTCTTTCTGAAGAAGAGTAGGGGTGATGGCAGAGTTACAATAAGTCATCATTGTCCCAAGTCCTCTACCTGAAGATATGTGATGCAATGGGACTTTCCTCCTCTTCAGTTTTGCATTTGTTTGGATTATCTAATGTATTCTGCTTCCTTCTCTCTGACTTCCAGCTAAAGGTCAAAACCTCTGTGTAATAGTCTACCCTGACTAATACAGCTTCTCCCCCTTTGCAATGTAACCTAAAGCAGACCTTACCATATGAGGTATCTAGAGACCTTAACTGAAGCAGGCAAGATGAAAGTCCCTTGATTGTTACCACCATCAAAGCACCTTAAAACTGGCTCTGGACAACATAGATCTCATCATGTCCTGTAAATTTGCACCATCAGGTCATACAAAGCCTTTTACAAAGGATAATAGAGTGGTAAAAGTTGTATCTCTGTGTTTTAGTAAATATGCACAGGGTTTTTTGAAATTTTTTTGTAAGAAACAAAATACATGGTATTCCATCTGAACTTTCACCAGAAGGAAATGACTTAACCTGTTGTGCAATTAGACTTAATAAATAGGAAGATAGTTCCCCTTTCAACCCCCAGGACAGTCAAACTTTCAATCCCACCCTTTACCCAATGTATGTGTGTGGCCACGATGTGGCTCTCCTCCGATATAATGTGGTGACAAGAGACTCATAGTTTATTAGAAAACTGGGTGATGGTTTTTTCTGTGTTTGGTGGAGGGGTAGCATCAGCTACCTCAAAAATTCTGTTTAGGGATATTATTCCAAACCTTTCTTTTCTACTGAAGGTCAGAGGCAGATTCACAAAATGAATGACAGCACCCAACACTTTTCCCAGCAACCAGGCTTTTAAGGAATTCTCTGAGGGTAAAACTCTAAAGTTCTTTATTTCCCCTTGCCTTTCTTGTTGCGTTATTTTTAGTTGTATGGTAGGTACTATCATTCATTCAATCAAGACTGTTTCAATATATTGATAGACTCCTACTACTTTTGCTGGGGAAATTTAGTAAATCTGTCAAGACCAGTAGGGTAAGATTAAAAAACTCCTTTCTCAATATAGAAACAGTTGGCTACTTCATAGATCAATTTTAATCATATATGAATTTAAAAATTGTAGAAAGGTCTCATGTTCTTATGAACAAAAAATGAGGAGAAACTTGTTCTTCTCATTCAAGTGAATATATCATTCCCTTTTATGCAAGTGAAAACTGAATAGATAAAGTTTCCATTAAAATACTTTTGGCATTTACACTTTCAAAGACTAGTTATTTTAAGTTGAAATATTTGGCAAAATGAATAAAAGAAGAGGGGAAAAAAAAAACCTATTGTTTTATTTTGACCAAATAGGAGTGCTAAACTAGTTAGTAATATACATATAACATATATATATAATATATAAAATATGGCATCTATATATGACATTTCTGCCCCAACACATAACTACGCAAGATACTGTGTAAAATAATATTTTGAGAATGAGCACAGAAGCTGGCAACCTTAAAAGTTAGAGTTAATTGGTGATAGAAAAGGAATACTCAGAAAACTGTAATTATGGGAATATTATAGGCAGGAGGGAAGAAAACCCAAAACATGACAAAGAACTTCAGTATCAATTATTTTTATAGAATGTATATTTGGATACATTTTACTTTTCCTCTTGGGGCTTTCCTCAGTGCTCTGTCAGTATGTCAAGAATATTTCATCTGAGCTGTCATCTTGGTCTTAGTATTTATATATATATAAAAGAGTTATGATTTTGGTACCAGTGAAATTTGATGGCATGAGTCCCACAGCAGGAGTACTAGGATGAAGGGGTAGGCAGGGCAGGTGAGTTAGAGGTGTCGTACTATGTGTAAGGGAAAGGTTTGATTGTAGAGTTCTTACAGTTAGTGTTGATGTGGTTGAGAGCCTCTGGGTAAGCATTAGGGGGATGAATAACAAAGGAGATGTAGTAGGGGATGTTTAATACCCATCATCCAGTCAGGATTTAAGCACTGATGAGTTATTTCAGAGCCAGCTAGGAGAAATTTCAGTATCAGTAGCCCTTGTCCCTGTGTGAAATTTCAACTTCCTAGACACAACTGGAAATATCACAGTGCTTTAATAAACAGGTCTTGGAAATATTTCAAGTTTGTAGCAGATAATTTCTTGTCTCAGGTAGTTGAAACACCAACTAGAAAAGATTCCCTCCAATATTTTCTACCAGTGAATAAAGAGATACATGATGTAGGTGTCTGTCTTAGCCACAGTGATCATGAAATGCTTGAGTCTAAAATTCTCCATGTAACAACAACAACAACAACAACAACAACAACAACAACAACAACAAGTTGCTATTCTGGACTTCATGAGATCAAATTTTTTTAAGCTATTCAGAGAGCCATGTAGCAGAGTACTCTGGGAATCATCTGCATTTGAGGGTGTAGAAGGCCACAAATGTTGGTCAATATTGCAGAACAGCCTTTCAGAAGCACACAAGCCAGCAATTCCCATGTCCTAAGCAAGTAGGAAAGAAGACCAGCTCGGCTGAATGTGGAGATCAACAGTAAAAGAAACTATGATCTCTGGAAGTGAGGTCAAACTTTTCAGGAAGAGCATAGAGCTGTGTTTCATGTACACAGACAGAAGACAAAAAAAGGCCAAAGTTTAATTTCAGACAAAACTGGCTAATTTTTTTTTTTTTTCAGAAAACAAGAAGGGCTTTTTAAAGTACATTAATAGTCTCTTAAAAAAAAAAATCAGAAAAAGTATTTTTTGCCGTTTCAGTTTCAGGGATGTGCTTATATTTATTAATGTCTATATTAGCTCAATAGACACAGGATGTGTTCTTTTTTAATGGTCAGTATTATCCACAGAATTTTAAAGAAAGGAAAATGTACTGTTAATTAAGTTTTTGATCTTATTCCCTCTTAGCAACAACATAGAGAAGGGATGGTTAAACATATTCTTGTCTTCTCTTATGGTAGTGTAATTACCTTAAATCTTACAGCCATTGCCTTCTGATTGCAAAATTAAACATGCTTATGTGTACATGTGCTGTAATGAAGTTATTCTCAAATTGCACTAATAAAATATCTGAGGAAATATTATAGTACTCAGTGTTCAAACAGTGTAGTATTGAGCTTATCAAATAAAAAATTATTGTCTTACTTTAATATTCAGATGTGTTCCACAAAAGATCATGCTTACGTTAGTGGAAAACATAGCTCTCCTTAGAAAATGAACTTGAGGTGTGCTTTACAAGAAACGTTTTTTCACACACATTGCACCAGTTGTTGCTATAATCACAAGTGAAGGAATCAATCCATGGCCCACTCTATTTGATTATAGTTTTTCCCTATACTGAATGATAGATTCCTTAAGGAAACTGCTTTCTGTATGTCTCTAAAATTTATGTTTGTGTCTGATTTTATTCAGGGATATGTATTGCCTCTTCTTTGTATTGGTTTTTTTGAGCAATGAAAGTTTTGTGAGAACTTATGTTTAAAATTTGTGGAGTCTACAGAACTTTCAGAAGGTAAGTGTTTTTGAAGTTTCTGCTAAGAGCAGGTGACTCACACTGTGAAGGAAATAGCTGAGAAATTAATTTTCTGCATTAGGACAGGGTAATGACTTCCTGTATTTAAGAAATGGCTGCAATTTTTAGCATGCATGAAAGGTATGGGTAAAAAATCAGCAAAAGTACTTCTGCCTACAGTCTTTTATTTCCTCTACTAAAGTTCAGATTTTGATGGTATTACAAGCTTCTCATATTTCTTTTAGATAGAAACACTTAATTTTCTGTAATTCTTGTCCTGGATTTTGTTTATTCCAAACAGAATAACTCCACAGGAATTCCAAAAGAATATGTCCTTTGCACTTTACCTCTGAGTCTGCTTCACAATTCCTCTAATTAACAATAAAAAGAAAAAAAAACTTCAATCAACTTAATTATCTGGTTTTACTGTTTTTTCCTAAATAATATAATTAGAATGATGTTATGAAAGACTTGACAAAGTGTAAAATGATGAAGACACTGATACAATCCAAGGAAATAAACAAGCAAAACTTTAAAGAAATTGCTAGGCAGATCAGCATTTTTCTGGTGACAATTTTTCATGGTGGAATGAAAAAGACATAACTTTAAATAGAAACAATTAATTTCATAGTATGCCATTGAGACTGTCAGAGTAGTATTTACTGGTATTTATGAGACAAAATAGGGAAAGAGAGAAATGTAGAGAAATAAGACTGAATGGGAATTTTTTTCCTTCAGGTTAATTCAGCATAATGATTTTGTTGGATTTACAATTATCAGCATTTTTGTTTGACCTGAGAACACTTTTTCAGTCAACTAGAGAACTAGATAGGTAATTATTACCAAGTAAACCCTTGCTCAACTGAAAAACATCCTTCTCTTTTAATCCCTCTTGGAAATACTTCATTGGAAATATCTGTTGTAATATCTCCTGATTCTCTCAGGTGTTGCTTTATCAGTATATAATTTGTCTTCTGTACCTGAACTCTTTAAGGTACAGAATATGTCTCTAGTTGTGAAACATTGTATGAATCTATCAATGATTAATAGCAATAATACAGCTGAGTAAATAGAGATGACTTTTTTGAGATTGGAAAGTGCTGCTGCTTTATTAGAGAACAAAATTAAAAATAAACATTCTGGTGTAACTGCACTGGCTTTGGAGACAGTTTGTATGAAGGTCACTAGTGTTTGTCTGTCTTGCCATTTTGAAGAACACTGCACGTCCTCTCATTCTCTTTATGCTTGTTTCAACATGGTCATCTGTTCTGTTATCCTCTTTCCCAACTTTGTATAAATAGGGCTTTTGCTTATGACAGGCTCCTCCTCATAAGCTCTGACTTTAAAGCAAAGCAGGGAGAAATATGAGCAAAAGAGAAGGGGGGAAAACGTTGGAAACAAGGTTGGAGTGAAGTCTCTGTATAATAATAGGTATTACCAAATCATGACATTTTTTTTCTCTTTTACAACAAAATTCCCTTTTCTTGTAAGGGTCCAACTCTCTAGCTTAATAGTTTTTGCCTGTTTAAGCCTTTGTGATGATGACTCGCAGAGGGAATTGACCCAGCACTGCCAAGCCCAACACTAAACCCTATTGTTCTCTATAAATATCTGAAAACAGGCCGTGGTCAGGTGGGTGTCAGCCTCTTCCCCCAAGTAACACATTACAGGAGAAGAGGACATGACATCACATTGCACCAAAGGAGGTTTAGGTTGGATATTAGGAAAAATTTCTTAATGGAAAGGGTTGTCGAGCATTGAAACAGACTACCCAAAGAGAAACGATGGAGTCACCATCCATGGAAGTATAGAAAAAACATGTGGACATGACACTTGAGGACATGGTTTAGTGGTGAACATAGAGGTTATGCTGGGTTGATGGTTAAATTTGATCTTACAGGTCGTTTCCAACCTTAGCAATGCTTTGATATACTTACTTGAATTTCCCCAGACCATATTTTTTGGATTTTTCTGTCAAGGCAATTATTCTTTCAGAGGGAAATCTTGGCACAACTGAAAAGTAATTTAGAGCAAACAGGATCAAATGTCTTTAAAGTAAAAGGAGGTCATTCTAAGCAGTGCACAGGAACTTTGGCTAGGGGATGTAATGTTCAACATATTGAATATTATTAGGAAAGGGAGAGACTACTGAGGTGGTATGGATAAAAACATTATGCTAATTAAGGTGGCAAAAAAAGTGCTAATGGTTAAGAATCCTAAAAGTTTATTAAGAGACTATGCGGTTGGACAGTAAAATGGCAAGTGATATTTTGTATCAATAAATGTCAAGTCGTGCACATGAGGGGGTAACATTCCTAATTCATTTATAAAATTATTTTCTCCGAGTTGATCATTCTCACTCAAGAAGACCTCACTCAAGAGTGAGATCTAGGACTATAACAGAAAGGCCTGTTATACAATAATCAACAGCAATTAAAAATTCCAGCTGTATGTTTGAAGTTATTGAGAAATGAATATAGATTAAACCTAAAGGATATTGTTACACTACTGTACAAATTCAAATTTTGAATGTACCTTAATTACAGTGGACAGTCTTGTTTCTCTGAGTCAAAACAGGTCTAGAAGGCCAGAGAGAATACAGAGATTTAACACCTGTGAATCTACAGTACCTTGGAGTTCATGCTGTGGTCCTTGATCAGGTTTGAGGGAAACATGAAGCAGAGTGAGCATCATCTTTCTTCCCCATTCTTTCTCATATATTGTTGACTTTTCTATAGTCCTGTCCCCTTTCATAAAAATAAGGGTGTGATCTCATCAGGTCCTCATAGAGACTACCTTCATTTTAAGACAAAAGCTTCTTTTGTGTCCATCAGATATCTTTGCAACTGCTTCTAGTGGATAACTTCTGTTTCTCAAGGTACGTCTGATGTCTGTTCTACATCCTTTGCTCTTGCAAATTTTGCTACACTCACGTGTTTTTCTGCACTCTGTTTGTGAAATGATACTGCAAACCTCTATTTTACCCTTTGCTATTATTTACAGTGTATAAAATTCTTAACTTTGTTAGAAAATATTATACATTGTCACTGTTTAACTATTCATATGCTATTTTAGGTCTTGAAAAAAAAAAAGCAAATATTGGTTACATCCTGCTTTAATACACTTTGAATGTATGGGTTTAACAAGCCTCTATATTGGCTCTACAAGCAACTCCTGAAATTCTGAACTAGCACACTGTCTTTTACCAGAAAAGAAGATGGTAAATCTTGTGACCTAGAGACTCATACAAGGTGGAAAGCTAATCCACAAGTAAGACAATTTACACCCCAAAGGAAGAGAACAGAGTAGATGAAGTCCTTACCACCTATGATAGTTCATGATATTCAGCAGTGAGATGCCCAATAACAAAATTTTTCTCTTTCATTTTTCATACTGCTGGGTTGAAATTACAGTTTCTGGTGAAAAAAATAAACTGCAATTATTTTATTATTTCATTGTGCAAGAGTAAGAGGCTAGATAAGGGCTGAGAGAATTAGCTCATATCAACTGTGAGTGTAAGGTCCTATTCCATCCTCTTTTGTTCACTTTGTTTATGGTTTGAAAGGCTGAAGGAATTGAAAGCTTTTTCTGCACAAATCCTGCATTACATCTCAGTTTGGGTAATCCTTGTATTCTCAGCAAATTTTTTATCAAGCTTAATGTGACAAAGTAACGGGACAAGAAATTCAATCTATTTGTAAATTCTTGTCCACAAGCTAAATCTACAGGTGCACTTCCCAAGACTTTTGTTAAATATAAAATAGATACCTATCTCAAAAGAAGTAAACTGTTTCTATTGATAGAGGAATTCTTGGAGGACAGACAAACCCACATTTGTTACAAAGTTACATAATAACAAGTTTTGATTTTCTCAGTTTCCAGGTGTGAGCCAGTAGTTTATATTTCACACCAGAGTCTCAAAGAGCTGCCTATAGAAGAGTGTTTAACCATCAGCCCTCTTATGAACTTCTACTGTGATAAAACAGACTGGAAGAGATACGGTAAGAGGTGTTGAATATAACATGCTCATAAGAAAATGATTTTAAATACAAGGATGTTCTCTGAATTAATGAGATTAAAACCAGATTAAATTCTAATGTACTGATTAACAAAGGAAAATACCAGATGCCATATTTAGCAACTGTTATTAAGTTTGATAATTTACAAGTATGTTATATATTACAACTGAAATGGCTCATTGCTTAATTTTATTCATCAGTCAAAAAATCAGTTTTGCTTATTTTGATACTTCTGTACTCAGAATTATTATAAAACAGAAAAAGCTTTTCATTATATTTCACAATAAGAGCTGCCAGCCCATATTTGTGCAACAGTTAATAGTTGCATGTTTATGTGTTCAAGGGGGTTGGCCCTACACCCAAGTCCAGAAAGTATTTCAGTTTGAGACCTACAAACTGGGGTTTAATGTGAGATAGACACATCAGGCTGATGCTTCTATCACTATTTTTATTCACCATATATCATCTCTTCAGGTGGCTCACTAATTCTGGGGTGCAGAGATAGATCTCTCTCTGTACCTCTTTAGGGGATGGACCAGGGGAAACTTGACCAATGATATTGAGTATCCTCCAAAACATGGCTGTAGCAAACAGAGTTAAGAGAAGTTTGACTTTATTCAGTAATTCATTCACCTCTCCTGAAAATTAGCAGCAGAAATCTGGAGGTGCTTCCTTTCCTTTCCTCCTAAGCTGGAAACTTTTTGTGTGGCTAATTGGACCATGACAGAGGCACTAGGATATCATTCCTCAATATATCTACCTGTACCCTAAGTCAGAAGTTGTCTGAGTACAATAAAACAGATTGGTACTCTTGGTTGACCAAAAAGAACTTGAGATGTTCCACTGATGATGATTCCATTGAATGATTTATGAATTCCCATGCTGGGTAAGATTACTTACTACAAAGTAATAACCTTGGAATTCAGTTACTGACTCCTCTTTATTTCAGAGGGGAAGAAAGAAGGTAAAACACAAATAACAAAAGCTAAAACTCCACAGAAAGAACAAAAAACCTTAATGATCTATCTGGATGTGAGGAAGTCCTAGTAAGAGTTTAAATCATGTGGTGCTTCCAGCATGGGAATCCTACATTTACTGTGTGCTTAAGTCTGTGGTTGAATAGAGTAGACCCGGAACAGCATGGTAATTGGGGAAAATGCACCTCAATTTCCTGCTCTTAGTAGCAGGTGTGAAGCTCAGGGTGTGGTTGGTTTGGTTTATTGTCCTGATGTAGCCTATGGTGATCAAGCAAGGCTGGAATAGCAGTACCCAGAAAGCCCCAAATACACAATGTTCATACCTCCAACTCCTCTCTGAAGGTCAGCTGTATCTCACATAGCTGCTACTGATCAGTGCTGTATGAGCTGATGAGTTCTGAAGCTCCTCTCCCACCTCCAAATAGGTGTGCTCTTGAAGGATCTTCCAGAGGCTTCTTGAAAGTCTGTTTGCCCAATTTATTTAATTACAAGAAAAATACTTGTTGCTGAATTCTTTGTTTCACAGGGGTATGAAGGACTTATTCTAGTCTTATCCCACAGGCTGAGTGTATTAGCAATTAAAATGCACTTCTCATGCACTTCTGAGGCACATCTTTAGATTTAATTTTATTTAAGAAGAATCTACTTCATGTTCTTGAAGATCATACTCTGATGTGAAGCCTAATACAGTAAAAGGGATAGTCTGCATTCACATCACATTTGATCTGAACTGAAATGCTCAGATAGATGAACTCTGAGATGTCTATTAAGAGTGTGTCCTTTTTGATATCCAACATGACACATTACCGTAGATTTCTTGAAACAAAAGTAGACAAAAAAATGGGATGTTAATGGGGTAAAAATACAGGTATCTGTGCACCAATGTATTTTTCCCTACCTTTCTGCAAGTGCTAGGAATTTCACCAAACAGGTCAGTGGCTCCGTTCAGTACTATGACATGTATTCATTTACTCTCATGACCCAGCTTTGGCTATGACCACCACCCAAATGAAGTGTGAAAAATAAACTTGTAGATTTCTCTGTCCAGCCTTTTACCTAAGAATTGCAATATCCATGCATACCTACAAGGATGGCCTTCCATACTCCTAAGGTAGGTAAGACTACCCAGCTTCTGAAAAAAAAAGAGATTTTTATTCCTTGGTAAACATTTTTAGGCACTGATATAAGTAATTTTTGCTAATATATTTGTATCATTACTTATATACTTGAAAGTTACTAAAAATTATCTTCTTTCAGTGACTGAAGTTGCAACAGTAGTAAGTGATTTAAAATTGTATCCCAATGAGAGTTTGAAAGTCAAGGAAACTCCATCTCTCATGAATAAAACAAAAAAAAAAATTCTTTCTTCATGTTAAATTATGAGAAAAGAAAGAACCCAATCTAAAATAAGACCTGGAAAGATAGGGAAAAAGTTTTGAAACGAGGAAGAATATTTACCAAACATATCAATTTGGAAGAAGTACAGTATAAGATGATGCTTCTGCTTTATTTCTTGTTCAGGCTCATACATTTTTTTTCAATTCTCTGTCTTTGTGTAGGTTACTTTAATGAAAAACAGAGTTACCTGTGTATATAAATAAGAATAACCAAGGAAGAAAACCTCACCATTGAGCTCATACAATAATTGAATTTGGAATATATGCTGAGAACAAAAATGAAGCAAATCTTAAAACCAGGATGACCTGGGGGTCAACAAGCTGTCCATGAACCAGAAGTGCCCTAGTGGCCCAGAAGGCCAATGGTATCCTATGGTGCAGTAGGAAAAGCTCTGCCAGCAGGTTGAGGGCAGTGATCCTGAACCTCTACTCAGTCCTGGTGAGGCAACATCTGAAGCTCTATGTTCAGTTGTGGACTCCGCAGTACAAGAGAAACGTGGAGCAACTCCAGTGGAGGGCAATAAAGATGATGAGGGTACAGGAATATCTCTCTTAAGAAGACAAGCCATGAGGACTGGGCCTGCTCAGCCTCAAGAGGACGTGACTGAGAAGGCACCTCATCATCGTCTGTCAGTATCTGAAGGGAGAGTGTCAGAGGATGGGGCCAGGCTCTTCTTGGTGGTGCCAAGCAACAGGACATGAGGTAACAGGCAGAAACTGATGCACAGGAAGCTCCACCTAAGTATGAGGAAGAACTTCTTTACTTTAAGGGTGAGCAAGCACTGCTACAGATTGCCCAGAGAGGTTGTGGAGTCTCCCTCACTGGTGATATTCAGGAACCATCTGGGCAAAATTCTGAGTAATGTGCTCTCAGATGGCTCTACCCGAGCAGCACAGATGAGCCAATGTGGTCCCTTCCAGCCTGACCCATCCTGTGACTCTGTGAATTAGAAAAATCATTGGCCATACTTGTTGATTTTCACAGGCCAATTAGCTGCAACTCATTAAAGGAACTCTTCACCCAATCCTGTTTTAGTCTTTCAAACCACATTTGTGAAAAGGCAAGTCACTTTTATTTTGGGATTGGGCGCAACTGGTTAAAATTGTATCTATTAATGATTTACATTTAACCCATATTCTCATTTTGACTTTTTTCCTGCTTTGCTAAAAGACAATTTCTATCCTGCTGGGTTGGGTTTTCTTGTTGTGTTTCTTTGATGTTTTGTGGTTTCTTTTTTTTTTTCTTTTTACAGTGTAAGTATATGGATCCCTACATCTTTTGGAGGGCAGCGTATCTCTGTGTTTCTTTTGTTTTTGTTCAATGAGTTTATCTCTAAATTGATTTTGCTTAGTTGTTAAATGGTGATTGAGTTACAAAGTCTGCATATTCATTATTTGATTTTAAATGGTTAGATATAAGCTAAAAGTTGGTGTATTATTTTCTTCTGACTTACTGGAAAAAAAAATTGCTCTTTTCTGCCTTTATTAAATTGCCAGAATTATGTGTTTTTGTCAGGGATAAATGGAGGATGTAGTTTTATAATACATCTCAACATGTGAGATTTTTCCAACAAGACCAAGAATAAAAATATTGAATCAAAAGCAAATGTCACAGAGTAGTTTTGTTGTAGGAGACTGGACAGCATCCAACGAAAGTAGAGTCTGGAAAATATTCCAGCCCACTAATTAAATATAGACTCATGGTACAGGACTTAAAAATATTTGTCCTTCCATAAATGAGAAATAACTCTTCATAAAATGTATGTATTAAGTTTAGAACAATCTTTTTGTTATCATTGATTCTCCAGTATTGCCTTCAATCTTCATTAGAATTTGTCTGTTTTTACTTCAAAATAATACATACTTAGAATTTTGCCTGTTTTCACTGAATTACATATGTGCAAAAAGGATCAGTCTTTAGTTGTTATAAAATGATATGATTGTGAAAACCAGAACATACGAACCACTTTTCTTTCATCGAGTGCATTTCTTAACGAAAAATATGTGATTATGATATGCTCAGATCTTAAATATCCAACTCAAACAATCAACAAAATTGAGTATTGCTTTGTCAGTGTAGAACTCACTGTGGCATAAACCCTAGCTGAACTCAAATCTAATAAATTTTCAGGAGATTAAAATGGCAAATAGTGGTTTTCAAAATAAATCTATGAGGTATAGAGCAGAAAGTGATTACATTTAATTAATGCACTGAATCCACATCTTCAAGGATATAAACTTCTGATGGTTGGCTTGAAGAGTGGTCCTGTGTACAGCAACACAGGCAGATCTGAAAGACAGTGAATCCACTCCTGCTTCCTTTCAGCAGCGCATCACAGCTCAGGAACATTTTCTCAGTCTCCGCTTGAAAGCTTAGGAGTTGTCTTAATAGCTGGGTTGGAAATACCCTGGTAAATGAGCCATAATTTGGATACAAAATCCATGAACACTGAGTATACTTATGGATTATGCCTTTCCATATGTCAAAAGAGCTGAAAATCTGCAAACTCAATCTCTTAATAAAGATTATATAGGCAGAGTCTCGTTAAATAAATACCAGTTAATATTTTGTTTTTGAGAAGAATGTTTGCACATATGGAATGGTTTTATGAGCTTCCTGTGGAGAAAACTATAGACAAAGTAGTAAGAGTGTTCTAAGCAATCTGTTTCATTTATATGTGTGTATCAGTCTTGGATTAGAGACAATCAAGCAACAGATATTTGACGTGTAGCTCAAACCAATGAAACTCAGAAATTCTAGAAACATTCTTTATGGAAATCAGTGTGCAGCAGAAAGCCTGTTGCTATTTTGATAATTCACTTATTTCCAACTCAATTCCAAGTGGAAAAGAAACAGGAGTGGGTCACAAAGGGCTTTCACTCATGCACACCCCACCAAACAAGCGTCTGCAATGCTTCAGGTTGCCTTTAAGAATGCAAGCAAAGCAGAAAACCCACAAAAATTACATAGAAGTGATAACACAATAACAAAAATATTTCTTGGATTGCCATTCCTGAAATCTGTGTGTGTGTCTTTATGTTAATTTCCTTCTATGGCATGCTCTTTATCATGCAGTACCTCAACATCTGGTTTTGTGACCAGCTGCTGAAACTACGGAATCATAGACATGAAAATTGCTATGTAATCAGAGCATCTCTGCTTCCAGTTGCCATCTTTCTTTGAAGTGATAACTTCATAATTTAACTTCTTCTTCCTTTTCTCTTTTAAAGAAAAATGTTCAGACTTTATGTATTTGTCAAATAATTAGCCTGGAATTGAAATGGAAGCCTATTGGGTTACAAGATGTAAAATATACCTTAAACTGCAAGTAGGTATTTAAATTGGTCTTGGAACAGTAGAGTGTACTTCAGTACTGTTTAGGTTGCCTCATAATTTCTCTGTTGCTAATATTTTCAGCAGATCAAGAATATTGCAGAAAATTTTCTTGATGAATTCATGGGAGCAATGAAGACCAAGTGTGCAGTTGCCTGAACAATTTATGGACAAGTGCTCTGCGCAAGGTGTGTAAGCAACCCTGAAACTGCTTGCCTCTTTCTAGGTTAACAAGTGTGGTTTGAACCAACTTCACCCTAAAAATGACAATGCATAAGGATTTTTATACACGACAGTTATACACTGTGAACTAGATTATTGAGTAAGTTCTGTGGATGAAAACCTAATATGTCAAAATAGAAGGTAACCATAACAAAAAGTAGTGATTTTCATTCCATGAGAACAAATTACACATTTTTTTCCCAGCACAAAATGCAAGCCAGTGTCATTTGGATTTTGCAGAAATATTTTTCTAGTTTTTTGTGGGCAAGGAAATTCAATGAAAACATAGAAAATTTAATTGTAGTAGGAACAATATTTAAAATTAATTTTTTCCAGTTAATTCACTGCAGATAACCATGTGTTGGGGGACAAAAAAAAAAAAATCAAAAGGCACATACAGGCATCATTTCTCATATAATCAAATTTTAAGCAAACTTTAAAAATGAATGTGTTTCCTTGTTGCTTGGTTCCTACATAATGAGCATTATTTACCACTTGGGCCAGTTTATCCATTAGTTTGATATATTTACGGTAAGTCTTGAGTAGTCAGGCTCTTTGGATATCTGTGGATTGTCCTCAAATTCAGTGGCTACAGGAATTTATTCAGAATAGGTCCTCACTCTATTATGTGCTGAACTTGTGACATCACATTGGGTAGAACAACAACAACAATTGTTTGCAAAATTACATAAAGCTGATCTTAGAAGAAGATTGATTACAGTTTGCACTTCAGTGGAGATAAAACTTGCACTTTAACTTCTCCCACTGCCCTAAACTCCCTATGCCACAAGCTTTGAAATTTTCTTGCTTGATATTTTGTTTCTTTAAAAGTAGCTATGAAGCAAACTGTATCCAAGTATCTTGTATCTAGGTTTGTGGTGTTCCTTACAGACCTGTTACTGACAGTAAGGTGTTCTACCTTAGTAATTTCTTTACCAATTTCACATGCTTGCTTCTCAACATTGAAAAATATCTCAAAAGCCCAAATGAAGAAAAATCTATTTATATTGCCTGAACTTTGGAATATGGATTCACTTCTATCACCTATAGATAGGTGCTATAGACCTACAGTATGATGTACGTTTGGGTTTCAGGCAAGGATATAAATTAGGAAGAAAATAACATGAGTTAGGTAGGAAGATTATTAGGATTTAATTTTATTGAAATACCATTTATTTGGGGTTTAGGATGGGATTTAACTGTGCCTTTTGTCTGCACAAGTTTGACATTGCAGTACTGTTGAAAAAAAAGAACACATTGCTGTACTCATATGTGCATTGATATTGCCTTCTGTGTGAAAAAACTGATGCATCTCTTACTTCTATCGTTGTATTTGAGCAAATGACAGCTATGTTCTGCCATGTCTTGTATAGACTTAGTTCTTTTCCCTCTGTCTTTCAAACAGACTTGTTTTTAAATGATTTTACTGTTCCGTGTTGCAAGATTTTTATACTTTCTGGAATGTATGTGTTTGTCCTAATCAGACACTCTAGTTTGTTACCAGCCTACAGAGGAAAAATACACATCTCTGAAAACATCGTGTAAAAATGATATGAAAATTATTTGACCCTTTTCTAAAATTTGGGTTCAGTATTTTCATGTCTGAATCCTTGGAGCATTAACAGAAGCATTCAGAAACTGGAAAAGAACAACAGTAAAAAGAAAGAAATGGAAATAAAAATCATCACCAACTAAGATACCAAATGTCTGATTTAGATATTCAGGAAGTGAAACTGTTACTTTTGGCAGTGTTTATAGTTATTGGCTACTGGATGATAGTGTCTCCAGGGAGCATTGCTTATGGAAATTAAAAGTATTCGTTTAGGCCATTCATGTTCCAGGCTGTTTAAGGAATTCAGACACCAAAGTACAGGCTAGTAAGACTTGGGAAGCAAAGTGCAATAGTTTCCTCAGAAGTGTCACACCATGAAAATCCAAATATTGATTAAAATCATATATTTTCAAACATTAATGTCTTCCAATTAAGGCATTTTTTAATTAGAAGTGAATAGCAGATTGTCTATAATATGAACTGAGCAGATTTTTCTTTTAAAGTTTAAGAGAGACAAAAGGACTCTCCACAATCAACCTCACCAATATAGTCACAGTCTGTAATAACCAGGGGTCCTGTTAATCCTGACTTGGCTACAGAATCCCAGCTAAGAGAGGATTTCTCATTTACAGGTGCAACTCCAATAAAGCATCAGTTTTGATTAAACATAAATGCATTTTTAAAATACATTTTTAAAAACCCACTGAGTAGTTATCTCTTTGCTTTTGTGGTTGATGGAGTAAACATTTTGTCAGAAGGAAAAAGATCTGACATTTTGTCAGAAGGAAAAAGATCTTTTCTCCCTTTGTTAGTTTAGTAAAAAAAAAAGTTCAGATTGAAAAAAAAATTCCATCAGAAACTGGAAAAAAAAAAATTTGATTCTCACCTAATTAAAAAGCTTTCTCTTAAAATTACAAAATCATCCCCAAAAAAACCCCGAAACCCCAAAATTGTAAAAAAATCTACAAACCAAACCAGCAAAAAACCCCAAAAACAGAAAAAAAGGACCCCCCAAAAATAATAAAAAAATAAAAGTATAAAGTATATTTTTATATATAATATGTAATGTGGAAACATAAAATAGTGATATGGGTCAGTGCAGATTTTGAAATTGCAAATTTTCACTGCAGACTGTAACTGAAAGGCAGTCATTGTTATTCTGTCATTCTATTATTTTATGGTATAACCATGTAGGAAAAAAGTCAGTAAATATATAGACATTTCTCTCCATGAAAATTAAAATATTCAAAGAGTAAAATTTTTGCTGTTAATAGTAATTAGGAAGAAGAAATTCTGATGTGTCAAGAATATACAATTTCAAGAGTTCCCTCACTTTCTTCTGCATATTTTTTACAGGCTGATTACATTACAACTGAAACCCATCTAATCTTCCTGATGTAATAACACTATTCAAGCAATAAACTAATGTTTATGAGTTATCCATATTGCTGTGGGATTCCCAACACACAGAATTATGCAGGAAATGATGATGATTTGTATGCATGATGCTCATTGCAAGCTATTCTAGCAACATGCTACTTTTCATCCCCTGATCAAAATCCTGGTTCACAACTCCTAACCTTTAAGCACGTATTTTCACAGAGGTTTCAACATACCTTTATTTCATTGGATGGAATCAGTACTACTTAGGTCTGTCTATATCACCTGAACCATTCACTAAGATATTGGCAGTAACTGCTTCTTAACCCAACACAAGAAT
>VYXD01006953.1:172609-189238 GCA_013397195.1 Hylia prasina | reverse complement strand
ACCACAAAAAAAAAACCCGAAACCCCAAAATTGTCAAAAAATCTACAAACCAAACCAGCAAAAAAAAACAAAAACAGAAAAAAAAAGGACCCCCCCAAAATAATAAAAAATTAAAAATATAAAGTATATTTTTAAATAAAATATGTAATGTGGAAATATAAAATAGTGATATGGGTCAGTGCAGATTTTGAAATTGCAAATTTTCACTGCAGACTGTAACTGAAAGGCAGTCATTGTTATTCTGTCATTCTATTATTTTATGGTATAACCATGTAGGAAAAAAGTCAGTAAATACATAGACTTTTCTCTCCATGAAAATTAAAATATTCAAACAGTAAAATTTCTGCTGTTAATAGTAATTAGGAAGAAGAAATTCCGATGTGTCAAGAATATACAATTTCAAGAGTTCCCTCACTTTCTTCTGCATATTTTTTACAGGCTGATTACATTACAACTGAAACCCATCTAATCTTCCTGATGTAATAACACTATTCAAGCAATAAACTAATGTTTATGAGTTATCCATATTGCTGTGGGATTCCCAACACACAGAATTATGCAGGAAATGATGATGATTTGTATGCATGATGCTCATTGCAAGCTATTCTAGCAACATGCTACTTTTCATCCCCTGATCAAAATCCTGGTTCACAACTCCTAACCTTTAAGCACGTATTTTCACAGAGGTTTCAACATACCTTTATTTCATTGGATGGAATCAGTACTACTTAGGTCTGTCTATATCACCTGAACCATTCACTAGGATATTGGCAGTAACTGCTTCTTAACCCAACACAAGAATTATTCCTTTACCTTAAAGATTTAGTAGTATAGAATGCAGTTAGTATCAGATACAATTAAAAATCGCAGATCTACATTTTCCAGGTCAATGTCTGAAAGCCGAACTATAAATTTGAAAACAATGGAGTACACTAGGGATGACTGTATAGCTCTTCTTCATTAAAAATTTTCTTACTAGTCAATACAAGCAGTGTATATTTGTCCTGTTTTGGGGTTTCAGATGTGTCCTAGGTTAAAAATGTAAGATGTGCCCAAAGTATGTATTCTATCACCATCTTCATGATGGTGATAGAATACATACTTTGTATTCAGGTGGGGCAGTGTTTCCCTTATCTTCTGCTAATAGCCCATCAATGCCTTGCCCTGTGACTCATAGATAACTCCCTCCGGGAGCTGTCTCTGTTTAATGGGCCATCAAGGACCCATCACATGACTCAGAGAATGATGCTCCACCCAGGGGGAGGAGCCAAGCATCCCACCTGCATATAATCTGGGGTTTGGGACAGCATAGCCAGCCTTCTCCCCACTGGATTCCCGGAGGACAAGAGCTACCAGACCTCTCTACAAGACCACTGCTTTGACAAGACCATTTCATCTGGACTGCTACCACCACCCTAACTAACAGGGTGTCAGGCTGTATTCTGACTCTGTCAGTGGTATTTTATACTATTGAATTTATTTTCTTTTACTTTATTTTACTTCTTTTCATTTGCTGTTATTAAATTTTACTTCTGACTTGGACTCTCTCACTGGTTTTGTTTTCAACCAGCACAAGATGTAGCTCCCTTCATGAAATATTCTGACATCTTCTGCTAGCTAAATTTGTGATAACAGTGGCTAAATCTTGATTTCATCCTTCTTGTAAAATGTGACTCAAGACCCGTTGTTTACCAGTGTGAGAGTCCGTCTGAAAGTCTCTCGCTTGTTCTGCCTAACGACCCTCGCCTGAAGCTGGTTCCCACCAGTTACTTTTGTTTGCTGCATGTGTTTGTTTTCTATACTTTCTCCTCTCCATCAGACTTTTTTAAAGCTGATTCACTTGCAAAAGCCCAGTGCTGCAAGAGCAGAGATCTGTTTTATCTCATTCTTATGTGTATAAGAAGGACTAATTTTTTTTTTTCCTTGAACTAGGACAGAGGACAATATTATATATTAGGAAGAAATTCTTTACTGTGAGCTTGGCAAGGCACTGGAATAGGTTGGCCAGAGAAGCTGTCGATGTCCCATCCCTAGAAGTGTTCAAGACCAGGATGAATGGGATTTGGAGCAACTTGATCTAGTGAAAGTTCTTCCTGCCCATGGCAAGGGGGTTGGAAATGGATGATCTTTACAGTCCCTTATAACCCAAACCATCCTATGATATGTTTCAGAACACACATGATTTGTGTTCTGAACATCAACAATTTCTTGCATGCACCAAGCCAGTATGAAATATCCAGTACAATGCTCACAAACAGGACATAAGAATTGGTGTGTATCTGCAATATATGCAGGTGTCAGTATCTTTTTGACTCATACATAATGTCAGCTTGATCTATGGTTCTATAATTGAATAAAAAACAAACAAAATTATTGTAGAAAGCCCATAAAGAGCATCTTCCTTCTCGTGCAGCTAATCTCAGCATTTGTTGCAATCATTCAAGTCTCTTCCTGTTGGAGACCTAACCTGACTTTGTAGACCAAGACTGTGTTGGTTTAAAACTCAGCTGGAAAATTAAACTCATTCAAGCTTTCCGCCTTTCAACAGTGGAGAAAAGACCAGGAGAAATTATAGGATGGAGTCACAGTTTACTGAAAAATTGCAATAACTATAAAAATATTACCCAGAGAGAGTGTACAGAAGAGAGACTGTTTTACCCACAAAAAGAGTATTCACCACCCAACAAACAAAAATCTTTCTCAAAGAGGGTCTGTCTCCTTCTGCAGTGGCAGTAGCAGCAGCAGTGGCAGCAGCTCTGGTCCCAATCCCAGTCGGGCACACACCCTCCTGTAAGCCCATCAAAAATGGAATCCCTTCTGCTTCCTGTCACCGGATTCCTCCTGCCATGGTGTGGGTGGTATGGAATTAAACAGTGCTAGAAATTCCACCTCTTTTCTCTATAACTATGACCTAGGTGATTCTAAATTTTTCTGGATATTTATTTATTCTCACCTGCACCAAACTAGAAATAATTTTCATTTTAGGTAATATACTTTTTCTTTTCATTTATTCTTTTATAATAGGATATTACACAACTTTTCTTTCTTGTTACCTCCTGAATGAAAAATTTACTTTTTTGTTTACTGAAGCTATTCTGATTAGATAGGATTGAAACCATATTTTTTTGTTAAATGTAAAAATGTCAACTCTACTAAAGTATTGTCTTTTAAAATCTCTTTGATTTGTGCCTTTAGTCTGACTCAGAAGTATTGAAGATATTATTATTCATAAAAGTGTTGAGAATTTTTAGGGTGTAAGTAGATTTAAGCCTGCAATTCGATATATGTTTGTATTAAATGAAGTCTACAGCTTACATCAAATCATACTTTTTCTCAAAAAAAATTATACTTGGGGGGGGTAAGGATAATGTGACAGTTTCCAGCACTTATTTTGTCATATTAGAAATTCAACAAGAAAACTAGAAGACCTTGCAAAATCTAATCCAGTTTGGTTCATTTATTGCTTTGAAGGCTCAAAGAGGTCATTAAAAACCAACATGGATTCTGGGCACTTTTTCATATATACAAACTTCTCCCATTCTTCAGTAAGTGTACCTCAAGGGCCTTTCAATATCCCAGTAAAAGTACTTTCTGACAAATCCACTCAAATTGCTTCTGTGAGCCAGATGTCTCTGTTCTTGCCTTCATCAGCAAAAGCAGTGTTGCATTTTAGTTACTGCTGCTGCTAGCATCAGCATTCACAGAGGAGGAAGAGAAGAGTTTTTATGACAGAAGACTAGATTTCTGAAGCCAAGGAATGACATTAGAAAGTGCACTAAAGTTCATCTGAATTCCCTGGAAGGTGAATCTTATAGTATTACATGCAGTGCCTGTTAATTTCTTAGGGATCAAAGACTGACATGCCTTTGAAAGGTGAATTATTCAGAATTACATTTTTTAAAGATATATATGCTAATAACACTATTAGAAAAATAATTCCCTGAAAATAGCAATAATCTGAATGCACCTCATGAGTCTACTCAATAATGGGAAGATTAAGATGATGTTGAGAACATCATGAGACTCAGTGAGGGTTAGCTTATTTTGCTGATTCCCTAAAAGGGTCCTATTCTTTCTCAACTTGGTAGTGAAATTGCTGAAATCAGAATTACCTCTGATTTTTGAAATGAATGTTTACCTAGAAAGCCAGTGTTTATTTTCTTCAATGCAGCTGCAGGATACATGAATAATGCAGTGTTAGAAAAATGCAAATCATACAGCAGCCAGATAAAATTATGTCCCTGTTAAAAATGTGAAGCAAAAGGCATTCAATTATGTATGTATGATTGTGTGCACAGATGAGGGATTTAAGAGAAAAAATGCACTTTTTGAAAATGAAAATAAAATTTGACCTGACGCATCCAAGGATGAGTATTGTCAAGCAGCTCACTTAGCCTGTTTGAAAAGGGGCCATATTTTATAATTGGAAGGACTAAATTTCATTTTATCAAATAACTGAAAACTCAGAAGGTATTTGTATAGAATAATACTGATCTTCCTTGAAAATATAAAACCTTGACATAATAATTTCTGATTTAGGCTGCCAGGACTTTATTCTGTCTTGGCTAGTCATTGGTTTTGTTTGGGTTTTCCTTAAGTTTCTTATATAAAGCTTTATGTCAATACTAAGTGCTGTGTATTGTGCTGGCAGTTGAAAGGTCTAAAGCCCAAAACTCAATAGATTTGTTTTCTTAAAGTGTTACTAATTCTGACCATTGCCTCATTGTTGCATGGCAGATGGTCATAAATCCAGCCAACATTTGGTAACAGATTACCTTGACTGAAATCACAAAACAGGCATTATTTTTACATAAAAAGTATGTCTCCACTTCTATACTATATTTAACACCTAGAGAAATGTGAGCAAAATTATGAAGAAAATTATATTGACCAGTCTGCCAGATTATTTGGCATCTTCATTCCCTTGTTTTCTCCTTCTTAAGCAGATCCTCACACCTGTTAACAGACTGTTGTGCCTGTCAAAAACAATAAAAGCAAATGGTTCTAATTGTTAAGAAAAGTCTTCAAGGCAAGACCATTGGGGAAACCTACTCAGCGTCCAGCTGGTCATCCAAAATCTATTTGCTGCTGCAGTGCATGAGAAAGGTTCTTTTGTGTTCAGTGTCTGAAAGTTGCTTTTTCATTTTGGCCTTCTTGTTTGAACTCAGGAACATCTGTCATACATCAAGTGCTAAATTTACTACCTGATCCTGAGAAGCTGTTTTTTTTTAATCCTATTACAAAATTACTGAAAAGAAATGAAACTCAGACTGGCTCTCGTAGTTTCTCTGTATTCATAATTTTGATTGGCATGATGAATAAAAAGTTTTTCTCAAAAACATAAATCAAAATTGTCAGATCTTTTGCAAAAGTATGAACACCTCTGAAGGCATTTGTCAAATCCAAAATAATGTCAAGATGATGACTGTGGTTTTTAAAACTCTTTAAACTCCCATAAATATCAGTAAAGTTCAGTCACTAGTAATCTGCAAAAATAAATTTCAAAAGTTAATGTTTTAGTGTTCCTATCTATTTCAAAATAATGGTAAATATGATTTTATTGCTTACATGTAAAGGAATACATATATATGTGTGCTAAAACTACTTCATACACTCTGAGAATGATAATATTACATTTTTAATTTTTGCCTAAAACATACTTCAAGTAAAATACTCTGAAATAGTTTAGTACTAGCTAGGAGAAAACATTTCTCTCCTCTTCCTGTCTCTCCTTTAGTAATTTCTTGTCTAGTACTTTTCAAAAGTTAAAAACAGAATGTGTGGAAGATCCTAAATGAGCCATTCTCAAATGTAGCGAGGAAGTAACTTATGCACAGTGTTTTTCACAATGACAAAAACTAAATACCCTCAGGTACATACATAGGTTCTGTGCATAACAGGTCCTGTTAGATGCACTGTCCAGCTTTCACAAAGCAAGTACATGAGACGTATTTAACACTCCATGTGGAAGTGCTCTGTTCTAGAAAATGCTCCAGACAACAGCTGGTATGAGCTCTATGCTAAGTAACTCACTTTTGCAGACTACTATGAAACCCAGGAGGGAGATGAGGTTGCTTCTGGCTTTCTGCTAACTGCTCATAACTAAGCTAAGAATACGCATGACAGAGACCAAAAATTTTACTGAATACAGTAAAACCTTTGCTGCTTCAACTGGTTCAATAGTAGTTGCATTCACAATCAATTTAATAGCATTTGTTGTCTTACTGTGCATTCATGCTGGAGAATTCTACTTGGATATGTGAGAAAAGGGTAAGCAGCTCTTCAAGTGACTGCTTGCATATTATCACTAGTAGAGGAATGACATTGTGCTGCCATTCTTGGGGATGTGTATAAGCTGGAGGAGGGGGTCAAAAGGAACATTTCAAGTTCAACAGGGATAGAAAAAGGCCAAGTCCTCCCACAGGCAGGCAGCAACCTGCGCAGCTCTACAGGATGGTGCTTGCCTGGTTGAGGGCAGCCCTGCAGGGAGTGACCTGGGGATCCTGATAGATACACACTGAGTAGTAGTGTGCTCTGGTTGCAGAGACAGCCAACAGTGCCATGGGAGGTACTCACTAGGGCACAGCCAGGATATGGAGAGGAGGGATTTTCCTCTTGTGCCCAGCACATCTAGCATCCCACATCCAAAGTTGGGAGTCAGTTACAGGAAAGTTATCAACAGGTCCCTGATATCAATGTTTCCTAATGACCCTGGGTTTCTAGGGCGGTCAGGGACTGGGGCATGTGTCCTGTGAAGAGAAGCCTGGAGACTTTTGTTTGGCCTGGAGATGATAGTACTTTAAGGGGAACTAACACCAGTGTGCTCTCAAGAAGAGAGAGTCCAGCACTTCATAGCAGTGTGTCAGTGAGGATGACAGACACGTGACACAGTGAGCTCTGACTGGTTATGAGGAAAAACTTTTCACCGCTGGTACAGTCAAATATTGACCAGACATTAGCTTCCAAGCAGGGCTGTAGTCTGCTGTTCTGACATTTTTCAAAACCTGATTGATTCAAGATCTCTGTTACCTACTCAAACCTGACCTTCTTTGAGTCAGATGTTGAACTGAATTTCTGAGATGCCTTCCATCTAGAAATACCCCAGGAAATTTCAAAGTCTTTTGCAAAGCATTGAGTGTTCTATATTCCTAGAATATTTTGAGATGTGAGAAGCAATGAATGCCAGGAAGTTCTGTTACAAATGTCACCTCTCCAACAGAAGCAGATGATTCTGCTCCAGTTGCTCATGATGACTACTTGTAGAGTGTTCTGAGTACTTCCACTAAAATTAGTATGGTTACTGTCAGAATAAGATATAACCAGTGAGAAAAAATGGCAGGTCTAAGCTGCCAGTGTTAGCTTTGACAAGCTTATCACTTCCTCTTCAGTTGTGAATTAAATCACAACAATGCATCTTAACAAAGCAAACTAATTTCCTAAGTTTAAATTTGAATAATACCTAATATTTGACAGGAAAAATAATGTTGATTTAGCATGTTTTCATTATTTAGATTCTGATCTGTAGCACAGAACTACAGCTAAACTGAACAATATCTAAACCGCAATTATGATGCAATTATGATGCAATTGTAATGCAATTATAATGCAATTATGATGATTATCTATTCTTATGTAACAACTTTAATATAATTATATGATTATATATATCATATATGATTATATGATTATATAATTATATGTTTAATAAAATTAAATTATGCTACAGACATATAAAATTCACCAGGAAGCTCTCTCACATTAATGTGCATCATAATTTAACTTGCAATACATGTTCAACAGAGTACAATTTTACTGATTAATATTTGCCATGCAAACTGCAATATGCTGTTGAATAATGAGTTTTACTGATTGATTGTATGAATGGCATAAATAAGGGCCCTACCTAACAACTTAACAAACTGATAAGAAATTGTGTAAAGAGTTTACAAATGAAAATTAATGTCTGCTACAATAAGTCTTCAAGAGGAAAGAGAAAAGTCTGTCCAGTGTTGGGTCATTCTTCCAGCTTTTCCACTTCTGTTTTACTATGGGTAAGGATTTCAGGTACTTTGTTTAGTTCTCACAATTCACAAGTAACAACTTTTTTGTAAAGTCTATATTGCAATGAAGTGCATTGAAGGTATAATGAAATCCTGTGGGAGGCTTTTACAAGTGTTGATTACATTAAATACTTAGTTTGAAATACAGTTGATTTATGTTATAAAATCCAAAGAGTCTAAAAATCTAAATTCAATCTGAAACTGCTTAGAAAGACAAGATCACATTCTTACAATACCAGCCTTATTGATCCCATTACATTAGAAATATTCAGGAGGCTATGTAGAACTACTCAGGTGATTTATAATGTCTGATATTCAATATTATGCTATTCAATATTATGCTATAAAACATAACAGCATAAAATATCCCTAAAATAAAAAAGTTTTTTTCCACTGGCTTTATTGAGGTGTGTAGTCCTGTGGATGTAGTCATGAGGATCATGGTGCAGTCTCTCTCTCTCCTGTGTGACAGGTTACATACTGTATTGGCTTTTAGTAGATGAAGATATGAGTTTTCCATCCCCTCCTCCTCAGTAGTAGATCTGTACCTATCTGTATAGAGGAAATAGATTGGTACTGTATTGGATGAATTCTGAAAGTGAGTTAAAAACAATCGCTTATTTATTAGGTTTTCTTAGGTTGACCTGAATACTAAAGCATTTTTGCTACAATTAAGACTGCAGTTTGACCATGTCTTCCAGAAGCTGAATCCTGTGATTCCTGTGAAACCTTCAAGGAGAGGAATAATATTGTCAGCAGTCTTCATTGCATTATGTTTTAAATGCAGTGGATGCTCTTTTTGATACAGCCATCTGCACTGGAAGGGATGTTTATCCTCACGCTCAACACTGAGAACACTGATGCTGTCCCTGCCATGAATATCTCCTTAAAATCCTCCCAAGAGTTGTCATCTCTTCCCCTAAGACAGATCATACATGCACTTTTTGCATTCTTTCAAGAGTAGAATCCCAAATGCTTATAACTTCTTTCTATATCAGAAAGGGAACTCACTTCATGTCATAATATCGCTCCACTATCGCTCTTTATGGTCTGTCATCCTTTATTGTTGAGAAGTGCAGCGGCTGTAGCAGGTGATTTCACAGGGGAAATTTGTTCAATTGTCACAGTTTAAATTGAATCAGCAGTGAAGAGGTTTATTGCCACATAGTTAATTGGTAATCGGTGAACTATATGTTGAGGGTCAGTATCATAATTGCAACAGATACAGCATTGTCTTAGACACTTATCTAATACCTGCACATTCCTACTAATTTTGAAACAACCTTCTGTAACTACTCTTTAAGAGTTCTGTGATCACACACACATGCCCACCCTATGTCAGAGGATGCATGCACAAACTCCAGCTCTCCACTCTACCTCCTGAAGCCCTCCAACACACTCATGAGCACCACCCATGAGGTGATTGATATACATACAGATATGTGGATCCCTCCCTGCTGCACTCTGGCACATTCATGCCTGCAACAGGAAGCAACTCCATCAGACATGGATGAGTGCCAACAGGAGGACTTCTAGCAATGTCAAACCAGATTTTCAGTGCTTTTGTGTTATCTTCTCCTTTGTCTCCACCACTGCAATTTATTATGTTCATTTTGTACTTCTCAAGTTGACTCTTTATTTGTTTCCAAAAGTTTACAATACTCCCCTTTTCACCATTTAATTTGTTTTAATGTTGGTGGCTTTCTACCTTTTTAGTGTCACTAAAAAGGTTTGGGGAAAATGCCCTCCCAAGTAGTTCTGGATGGTCCACTCAACCACACAGCTGGCAGACAGGTTCCTGTCTTACCAACTGCTGCTATCCAGGCTATTAGGCACAGAGTTTGGAGTATGCAAGTTAATCTCTTGTGATGTTTTTACAACTGATAATAATCCTGTATCCTAGTTCAGGCACACCTGCCAGAATTTTGTGACCCCTGCCACGACCTCTTTAGTCTTTAATGTAATTCTTTAGTTATGTTCTCTGTTACCAATGTCATCACAGTCCTGCTTTATGTTGGCTTACAGAAGAATAAGAATGGTGATATCAGTTGAGACCATTGGTCTATGTGATTGGCAGCAGCTGTCAACAGCACATGCTTAAGAAAATGGAAAATGTAGTGATTTTTCTTGAAAACTCTCTTCCAGTCTCCAATATTTGTGGCTCAGTGATATGTTAAGTCATAAATAACAATGTTATTCTGGCATATCTCAGTCAATTTCTCTGCATGTCTTGATTCACCCAGCATGTATTCTGTATGTGTGAAGAGACTTTTAGTAGAATCAGGGAAACCTTTCAGCCAGAAGCTCTTTGGCCCTGGGGTTCCATGGTTTTACTTTTTATTTCTAGTTACTGTTTTCTAATAGTCAATTTCTTGGGTTGAATTGTGCTGAAGTTTAGTAATGATACATGCAAGTGATGACTTTTTTTCTTTTTTTTTTTTTCTGGCACGTATCTCAGGCTGGGGAAGGTTGTTTTCATTGGATCTCCTCTTCTAGTCCCATCCTCTGTTCTGGTACCATGAGGAGGAGCCATGCAGTGAGAGCAAATGTGTATATGTTCCTATCAAATATGTCAACAGAGCAGAGTAATCTTTATTTTAGGTCTTATAACAACAGCAATTATAATAACAACAACAATACCAGGAATAAAATTTATAATAAGAAGAATTCAATAGAATTCATTATTGAATGAATTGAATGAATTCACCTTCAATAGATTCATTATTTCTGTGGTTTATACTGCATTGCAGAGGAAGTCATAAGATTGTTGTAATTCTCTAAATCCAAAAAGCAAGTCATTCTGGATCCACCAGGAGGAATTTACTTAGGAATCTGACATTGTTTTCACTGTAAACCAACAGAAATTATCAAAAAAGGGGGTTTGCTTGTTATATTTTATAGTTAGGTGAACACATGAGAATCATAATATATATATATTCTAAAATAGTTCATGATTATTAATGTCTGAATTGTCTCCAAGGGGTTAACCTAATTAAGGTAGACTGCTTAGAATAACAACTGAGAAATTAGAACTGCAACTTGAGACTAGGTCTACCTATTCCTATCTGAGATGTCTAATGGTACAGTTTGACCCTGCATAGTGTTCAAGAACTTTACCTCAACACTTACTTCATTAATGTAGGTTAAAAAAAAATCTTAGAAAAACATTTTTCATTCTAAAAATGCAGATACTTTAAACTTTTTATATAATAATGCCTTTTAACCACAGCCAGCAACTAAAGGTCATGCAGCTGCTCACTCCCTCCCAAACCCATCCACCTGGATTGGAAAAGAGAATCAGGAAAAGGTAAAATACACGGATTGGGATAAGAACAGTTTAATATTTGAAATAAACTAAAATATAAAAATAATATAATAATAACAGTCATAACAACAACAAGGGAGACAAAAGTATGAGAGAGAGGAGTAAAACCCAAGAGAAATAAGTGATGCAGAGTATCAATGCTCTCCACCCCCTGACAGTGCCAGGACACAGTGCATAGACTGATGCTGAGAAGGGATCGACCTCTCCTGGACAATTCTTCCCAGTTTATATACTTGGTATGATGTACTGTGGTGTGGAATATCCTTTTGGCTGGTTTAGGTTAGCTTGCTCCCTCATGGCTTCTTGTGCACCTGTTCACTGGGAGAGCACGGGAAACTGAAAATCCCTGATTAAGGGTAAGCATTGTTCAACATTGACTAAAACATCAGTGTTTTATCAGCACTACATCAGTTATTATCATCCTAAATCCAGAACACAGCACTAAGGAGAAAATTAACTCCATTCCAGCTGAAAAAGGGACATGTACAAAGCAAACAATAAAGAAACAAGTATACTCAACATGCTAAACACTAGAGAATATTAATCATTTTGACTACAAGCATTACAAACTAGGAGGATAGAAATTTCTCTGGGAAAATATCTTATGGGATATAATGGACTTGGAACTTTCAACAGTGTGACTAATGAATTATCAAGCTTTAAGGCAAACTGAAACTCACATCTTCACAGCTCAAAACTAATCATGGAGCACTAATTCCCTTTATCATCAGGGACAGTAATGAATGGGGAATTTGAAATATGACATGCAAATTAGAAAGCATAGAAGGATTGCTCTTAACACCTGTTACATGGTAGTATCTGCGTGTTTTCTGCCAAATGTTGATTTAGTTTTACATAATTTTACAACATGTTAATTATGTCCACTGTGAAGTGGAATAGGGAAGAAATGCTGTCACCCCACTTAGACAAAGCTAAGACTACAGCACTTTGCCTCTGTTGATGATGGCTGAGCTTGGAGGTGTTAAGATCTCCAAGCAGAAAAGTGTAAGTGTAGAATGAAAATCCTCCCCAGCGGTTGTAGGCCATCTCTGCCGGGTCTCCGCTGCCCCGCCCCTGCTCCCGCTGGGCTGGCAGGGCTGTTTCTGGCCCCGTTCCCCCGGCTCAGCCCTGGCTGCCGGGCAGCGTTTTGCCCTCCCTTGCCCAGGCTTTCCCCGGGGCTCTGGCCCGTGGCTGAGGCCCTCAGCCAGGCCCTGCGCTGGCACCGCCTGGGCCCGGCCCGAGCAGCCCCAGCGGCTCACAGGGACAACACCCAGACACCCGCACCATCTCACAGGTATACAGAAAGGCAGATTAATGTGCTCTTACAATTCTGCAAAGCTAGTTATCAGCTCGTATTTGAAAAGCCATTCAGCTGTGTGAAGCAGCAGGCTTTATATCAGGTTCAAATAACACAGTAAGTTGGATACTTGCCTTTTTCAAAACGTCTTACATTGATTTTCATAGTTATTTACCCTTGACAACAAATAAAGCAGGCTGCAGTAATGGCATACCAGCATCAGACTATTGCCTGTGAATCTGTAATAACCTGTAGTGTGTTCTCTTAGCAGCATCCAGAAGGGTGGCTCCTTCCTCCCTATGGTGGCTCAGTTGCCTTGGAGAAAGAGTGCAAGGAGATGAAAAAGGCAGGGAAAAGGAAAGGTAATCACCTGCCTTTAAAGGAGGAAGGAAAACAGTTAGCAGGACAGACTAGGAAAAAACCCACAACAAAATAACAACAAATAAAACCAAACCAGGATGAGGACAACAGTGATAGTATAGAGTTAAAAATCATTCTTGATAACGGTAACGAGGGTGGGTATGAACAGCGAGGTCTAGGACATAGTGTTAACATCACTATAGTCAGCCTATGCTATTGTTTTAACCAAGTCAAGTATGAACCTAAGTCCGGGTGGAGAATCAAGAGGGAGAGTAAGTGTGATTTTGTGATAGTAACCAGGGGCAAATAATTAGTAGTTAAGGGAGAAATATTGATTGAAGTATTAATTTACGCATTAATTTACGCATTGATTTACAAAAGTATAATGTAAAACTATAAAAACCACAAGCGTTTTTACGTCTGGTGAGCATAGATCTGGGTCTGAGACCCCTATGCTCCCACACATAATAAAAGCACCTGCATATGATTGCCTCTGTGTAATTATATGTTTTTCCCAACGCTAACAACAGGATGAGGTGCAGAAGGGGAAGATAGCCAAAGGGTGTTAGAGTGAATGTAGAACAGACAGCAGAGGGAGAGAACAGGAGGGAATAAAACTTTGCACAGTATTAGAAGAAATATCTAAACATAAGTACGCTATCTCTAAAAGCAGGTAACACATAATTAAGTTTGAAGAATGCCTTTAAGGTCGTGAAGCCCAGCTGCCTCATCCCAGGCAGGGAGTTGACACATGGATATAGGGAACCCCTGCAAAGAGTACCAAGGACATTTCATGTCTGAAGCCCCTGTAACAGGAAGGCTGAGCAGTTTAACCTTGCTAGGGATGGGCTCGTTTGAGTTGTGTTAAGAACACAACTTCAGACAGCGCAACACAAGCAGCTTTGATAAAAACCATAGATTTTTAGTGTTAAATGTGTTTTCTTTAATACATCACTTTGTACTTGACCACAGTGTAGCATGGAAAGATGTCAAGGTGCATGTCTCATTCAACTTAGTGTACATATGTGCTTTTGAAATTCTTGTTTGTAGAACATAATTTTTTTATTTCTTGAAAAGTATTGTAAAATTTTTTAAACTTAAAATAAACTTTAAATGTTACTTCAACAATAATACAAATTATTTTGGAAAAAGAACTATTTTTTTTGGGAAAGTGAATTCACAGAAAGATACTGCAGAGAAATCTAGTATGAAAAGCTCCAAGAAGCTTATTCTTATGAACAGCCACTAAATTAATTTCCTGCATCTGTAAATCCTGTTAATAGTCTATTGATTCCATATTTTGCCTTCTAAATTTTGCCCTTCTTCGATGTAAATAACATTGTTTTGAATCATGTGTCCAAATGAAGTATAGAGAAAACAAAACAACATCCAACAAAACCAAACAAAAATTACATCCAGTCAAGTGCCTCTGGCTTAGGTGACAAAATAAGAAATCAATTGGCTGAAACACTCAATCTTATGTGTTTCTTCTTTCAATTAATTACATTACAAGGGAAACACCTGTCTCAATCTTTCCTTCATTTCCCACATATCATTACAAGCCACTGACAGCAGTGATTGCTACATAAAGAATATGTTAAGAGAAATATGGTACATTTATCTTTGGTTGTGTGGCTTTATATTTAATTTAAGCAATACTGGAGCAAGTGTACTAGGCCCTGCTAATCATACACTGATGAAAGTGAGAATTCAGCTATTCCATCCTCTAATTAGATACAGATGTGAATGCTCTGTTGGCCACAAATTGCAAACCTGTGTATCTGCCAAACACTCATTTGTTTGCCATCATTTTTGAGCATTCAAGAGAGAGTACATGGTGCTAACTGCAGCTTGTTAGCAGCTGGTTCACAAGGAATACAGTGTGAACAGACTTGGCAAAGCTATTGCAGTAACAATGGGCTGCACACAATCGGTTTTGTTTGTGTTTAGGATTCAAAATTGTAACTCTAGGGAAGCAAAGCAACCTCACTTACCATCAGCTTTCAAAGAAAACAAGCTTCATTAATGTGTTTGTGAGGAAAATGTGTAATTTTCAGTAAACTACAGAAGTATTTAACTTGTTCTTTTGTATATGTAGGAGAGAAACTGACATGAGAAGCCCCGGTATGTGCCGAGTGTCTTAGATATATGCTCATTTCAAGAAATTAATGTCAAGCTTTTTTTGCAGAGTGATGATTGGTTCCAGCACTTTTCCAACAATAGTTATGTATTGATAACAAGTGTTTAATTAATCTTTCTGTGATACATTTCTAACTTTATATAATTGCAAACAGTTGCAGTGACTGGTCAGGGCCACCTATGTAATATGGCAGGATGTAGAGGTGCTTTTCACTTTCAGTCAAGAAACGTTCAGTGTTTCTGCAAAATTATTCAGAGCAAACCCTGATTTATTTCACGTACATGTTGAGGTAGCGGGACAAAGGTCCTAGAGGAGCCCTGTGCATATTGAGTCCTGGAAAACAATAGTGCTCAATATACATACACGGTCATCCCACAACCTGCTCAAATTCAGTGGTCACTTCTCTCTCTGTGGCTACTATTTACTGGTCACAGGCTGATCATGTCATAGAATCATACAACCAAAGAATGGCTTGGATTGGAAGGGGTCTTAAGTATCACCCAGCTCCAACCCCTCTGCCATGGGCATAAGCACCTTTCACTAGACCTCATTGCTCAGAGCCCCATCCAGCCTGGCCTTAAACACTCACTTCCACAACTTCGGTGGACAAAGTCTTTCAGTACCTCACCACCTTCAGAGCAAAGAATTTCTTCCTGATATCTGTGTCTAAACCTACTCTCCTTCAACTTAAGGCCATTCCCTCCTATCCTAGCACAACCGCCCTTGTGAAATGTCCCTCTCCAGATTTCTGGTAGGCACCCACAAAATACTGGAAAGTACTCTAAGGGCTCTCTGGAGCCATCTCTTCTCCAGGCTGTCCTCATAGGAGAGGTTCTTCAGCCTTCTGCCCAGCTCTGTGGTCCTCTGACACTTCTTGTCTAAATACAAGAATTCTGAGCTAGATGCTCCCACTTGATGAGAACCTTATTCCTTCCTTCAGCCTAGTGAATCTATGAATAACAGTATTCATAGATTTTACCTATAAATTTTCACATGTCCAAATTAAAGGTGCTGTCTCTTTGGACAGACACTCTGTTTAGATCTTTTGGTCCTATGCTGGCTAAAATGGAAGTCTGCATTAACTGAATTCCTGGCATATTGAAATGCTTTTACAGGCACTCTGTAAGCCAACATCTGTTTCTTCCACACTGCTCTTTCCAAGAGAGATCAGAAAAAGGACACAGAACAGCAGCAGTGTTCCTATCACAGGACTGTAGAGAGAGAAATATGAGAAAGATGGGTGGGGGGTTTTCTACTGTAAGGGCAATACTGGGCAAGGCTAGAACCCAGCACAGCACCAACAGAGCTCCATGAGTAACTGCTTTGCTGAGTACAGTAAATTGTGTCCATTTGGTCCTTGAGCAATTCCAAGAGAATTTCAGGGACAAGGACAAAACAAAAAGACATCAAGAAGTTCATATTCTGAATGATCAGACAGTTGCAAACA
>VYXD01006953.1:73809-164372 GCA_013397195.1 Hylia prasina | reverse complement strand
TCACTGGTTTTGCTTTCAAACCAGCACATTGCTTCTTGACGTATTGCAAGTTGCCAAGAATGGGATCCTCACAGACATTTTAGAGTAATAGCTGCTCATTTCTTAGGGGGAATATGGCAGTCAAAGGCTCCTCAGGGATGGTGTAGTATATGTCACCTCCCAGTCAGGTTTAAGAATCAGTATGGTTTTGCTTTGGATCTAGGTCAGCTGTTAGTCTGTCTGCATCACAGTGCTAGGCCAGCACTAGAAGTAATCTGGTTCAGACATATACCAAGGTTATGACTAAAGATATTGAAATCAGCTAAAATTGTAGATGTTTAATCCACTGCCCAATATCAACTCTCTAGAAGAGGTAAGTACCAGTAAAAAAATCTCGTGACATGTTTTTTTTAATTGCACATGACAGTACTTGCTTACTTCTGGGGAAGTAAACTAGATGATGATGTAGACCACAGTTCTATACAGTTTAGGTTTGGATTTAATATTTAGATATAGTAAATTGGTATAGTTACAAAAATGTTACCTGTTTACTTGTTTACTTTATTTGTTTAGTGAGTAAACAAGTAACAAATGTTACTTGTTTACTCAGCTCAGTTCTTTCATGTTTTCTTTCTTAGTGCCTGAATTATAAGTTCTTGTCTTAACTGCTGTAAAGTCATATTTTGCAGTAGTTTGTTTCCTCTGTCTAGTGAAATAAAAATAGTTCAGAAGTTCTCCATTAAATATGAAACACAGGCCATATGTGTTATACACAAAAGAAGATTAAGCATAATGAACATGAAAAAAATGGCAAAGCAAAATAGAGGAAGAGTGCCAGGAGAAAAAACAAAAAGGAAAAACTAGAGAACAAAGGGAAAAGCTAGGATACATAGGTGAAATCTTTGAAATCAAGGCATTTTTCATTGTAATAAATACATTTTTTCTCATTTGCCGTGTTCATTACCCAAAGCAGACATAATTTCAAACATTAGTAAACTGTTAGGTAGTTATTCTCTACATCAAGAAGCAGCACAAAAAACTAAGCTGACTGAACAAACAACAGACAGACAAACTAAATTCAAACCTTTCTTTGAAAAATTATCCATTAAGTTTAATTTGTATTAGTTTTAAATCTTGAGTCTTTTCCTTAGAAACAAAACTTATGCAAACCTCTTTTTGATTCATCATTTTCTAAAAGTGATGAAATGAGTAATTGTTCTGCTCTTCTCAAAGTTTGTAGTCTTGTTATTTTGAGGAACAGAAGAGATTAGTAACTTCAATCAGAGTTTTTTAAGAATACATTTAAAATAGCAAGATAAGTAGTAGGTGAAGTTGTTAACAAAAGTGTATTTATAAAAGCAGCTATAACTAATGTTTCCAGAACTGACTGTCCTTATGAATCTGCTTAACAGCAAAAGAGTAATATATTTTGGTTTCACCATTTTTGTTCCTCTATTCCTGTCTGACCAACAAAATATTAAATTATGAAACTTACTTTGTTAAACTTTACATATTTAATAAAAGAATGCAATTTTGATCTTTTACACATTTTATTGGTTATACTACTACCTCTGTGTGCTTTCATTAATTTTTCAGGACATGTTAGAGGAATGCAAAGGTAATTTTCAGTCCTCTTTTAGACCTACTCCTGTATTTAGTTATCATTTTTACTCTATCCTGGAGCAGCAGATAGAGTTGCTCAGCATAGAATCTTTTGTTGACTTTCAAGAATGCTGAACTGGGTATTATAAATGAAGCAGCCTACCTGGATATTTATTTTATTTTCCAGGATATAAGTATTCTTTGCAACATACAGATATATTTTCAATGATATAGCAAAGATCATAATTCTTGCTCACCAGACATTACTATAAGAATTTTTCACTCAAAATTGATAAAGAAAACACCATAACATTTTGGAGAACTAAGCCATTGTCTTTCTAAGTTGCACTTAGAGGCAACTTAGGCAAAATTATGAACATTAACTGACATAGAGGAGACCATGCAACAGAAATCTAAAGACAGAAATTGGTTCTGACCTGGTGCTAACTGCAAAGATGAGATCTACAAAGAAGTATCTAACTAACCTATTACATCAGCTTGAAGTCTTTATGAACTGTTCCCATGTTTCTACTTAAAATATCCTAGCAGTATTTAGACAAGCAACCAGATAGCCTCAGGAAGCTCTGCACCTCTGAACCTGTAAGACAACACTTGTTCTCTGTTCCATCCACTAAATGGCATGAGTAGCCACTCCAGGTCACAGAGCTCTGTTGACATTGTTGCCAGATGAAGAATTTTTTGTACTGGAGGGTTAATATAATTATCATTTTGCAAAACCATTAGGTTGTAAACATTATCCAAGGAAAGGAATAAGAAACAACCTTCATTGATCTAAGGACTCACAAATTAATGAACCAGGCCTATTATGCCAACTTTTCTCCTCCTTTGGAAAGTAGCACCATTTCCTTGGGCGGTCACTTATGACCGTGGGGTTGCCAACCACCAGAGACCACCAGAGACCTACCTCCAGGACAGAAGAACACATGCACCAATGAGAGGGAATAGATGTGAAAGACGGGTGAAATGATTATCATATTTATGTTTCTTCTGGGGAAACCATGAATATGTGTGTTAAATATGGCATATAAACAGGAGTTTTTCTGTACTCAACATGTTGAATCCATGGAGCTATCCCCCACATATCCAGCACCATCATAAGTATGCCTGTACCTTAATACTAAAACTACAGTGTCAGAGAGTCTACTTTCTTGCTGGTTTTGGTAACAACATCACTTTATTGACCAGTACATTCCATATCAGGAATGGCGTGCCTTTTGGTAACTTTTAGTCAGCAAGTTTAATCATAGAATCGTAGAAAGGTCTGGGTTGAAAGGGACCATACAGATCATCTGGTTCCAACCCCTCTGCCATAGGCAGGGACAACTTCCACTAGACCAGGTTGTTCCAAGCACCATCCAGCCTGGCCTTGGACACTTCTGAGGAGGGGCTGTGCACAACTTCTCAGAGCATCGTGTTCCAGTGCCTCACCAGCCTCACAGTAAAGACCTTTTTCATAATATTCAATCCAAATGTACTCTGTTTCAATTTAAAACCATTCCCCTTTGTGCTATCGCTACATGCCCTTATAAAAACACTCTCTGTCCTGGATTCATAGTAGTTTTAATAAGAGAAAATTCTCTATTGAAAAGGAATTATTTTAACGATGGACAAAACATTGCTAGCATAGAATTGTCTCTGATGCGGGTGCTATGCCAGTCATAATGCATCAGAAGTACCTCCAAGCTAAAATTACATCCATAAGATTATGAGTTTGGGGTTTGTGGATTATGAGTTAATTTGAGAGTTTTTTTCTGAAACACTTTTTGAACTAGAACATGCAACCATAAATATCTAACTACTTGTCATGATGGTAGCTTCCAATCCATCAAAACACTTTGATGTTAGGAACAGCCCATTGTTTCAAAGGACACTGTATAGTTAATGAAAAATTAAGTGTACTTCACAAATGCAAATGATTCTGAAAAAGTGTTATCTTTCCTACTTGGAAAGCTTTGCAACTGAGAATATAGATGCTATTAGCTTTTTCTTAATTGCAGAAGGGAATAGAGCACATCAACCTTCTCATCAAACACATTTGAGGCATTCTGATTTAGTCACAGAATTATACAGCCATTAGTTCAACTTGAGAAATTATGAACTAGCTGAGCAGAAAACAGCCTTTTCTGGGCTGATCCAGAGTACAGGAAGAACATCTGCTCATTTTGAGCAGAAGAGTCCCTTGTACTTCAGTTAGCCCTTCCTCTGATACCACAGTCATATCTAACACCACAGAAGATCAAACATTTTCTAAATAATTCAAAGACTGGCTTATAGGATATCAAAAATGTCTGAAAGTAAGGTGTTGATAGCAAAGCCAATCATGTGCAGTGAAGTGTTTTGAGAGTTATGCACTTAAAAAGAATATCTGAAAAGATGTGCCTTGAATTTGTCACATATATAAATTTGAGAGGGGAAGGAAGAACCATGCAAGCGCAATGATGCAAGCAGACCTATCCAAAAGACGCCTGAGGAAGAAGGTGGAGAACTAAACACAGAATTGCACACCTGTACTGTGTGGGTAATGAGGCAAAACAAAAATAGTTTTCAGTGATGTTTCAGGAACAGATACATTGGTACAACAGTATAGCTTCACCAGAAAAAAATAATACTGGACCATCCTTGTGGAGCAAAAAAATCATCCCTGTGGGGCAAAACTACAGGTAACTGCAAAGTTCATTTTTTTTGAAGGTAACTCAGGTTAGATAATATTTGATATTGAGGATATCTAAAACAGCAATTTAAATGAATGTTATCTTCAGTGGCAATAAGTGTATACCTGTGTTACCATTTCAGTGCTCTACACATTTTTCTTAGTGCACTTAAATGTTTAACTCCAAAGCAGAAAAAAGGGAGCTGCAAAGGATGTTTTACATTCCAGTATAAAATCAGTCACTGTGGAAACTACTCGAGTAATGTTAGAGAGTATGTTAATAGCAATTCAGAGGGGACATCACAAGAGTTTTCTCTTCCTATTAAATTATTAAATGTATTTGCAATATTGTTGGAATCTCTGTGCCTGTAAGAGGGGTTGCATGTGTTGATTCATGTGAATTTCATCACAACATCAATTAAGGTTTGGAAGCAGATTTTTTTTTTTTTTTTTGACATTTTCAGGGTGTTACACTTTGTGAATAATCTGAAAGGTCAGAAATTTCTGGTAAAGTCACTGCAGTGTGTTAAATGTGTCTGAACTGGAAAAGAACTGCAAATGTAATGTGAAAGCTTTAGACAAAAAATTCACTGTGATTCAAAAGCCAATGTAATTTCAGGTAATTCTATTAATTTGACTGGGCCATGCTCTGGACACTAAATTCTGGAGTCTTCTGGTGTTGTATCAGGGTATTTAGTTGAAAATAGTGTTTAGTTATTACAAATGGTTTCATTAAATAAATTCCTGCAAATTAATACTCAATTTTGGCTGCAAATTACCATAATTTTTAAAGCACTCCTTTTCATATGGTCAAATTCAAATTTTGAAGTTTAAGAGAGCAAATTAAAGTTTTTCTTTCTTCTTTACATTTGGATAATGTTTAGTTTTTAATATGGTAACAAAGAGCAGGGGAGAAAGAATTGAGTGTAATAAGATTAATTATTAAAACCTTCTGACCTTAAAGAGACTTTGCTTTTTGGAAAATCTCTTCTGGGAAAAGCAGTTGGCTCTACTTAAAAATGTAGCATTTATGAATCCTAAATTCAGAAAATAAAGACCACTTATTAGCAGGGAAGAAAATGGGGAACTTATGAAGCTGATTGCATCTAGAATATCAGAAAAATTCTCCAAATTGTCCATTTCCCCTTCATTCTTTCACCAAATCTATTCTGTTTCTAGATAATAAGATTATTAATGACCAAGAACATTGTAGCTTAAACTATTTCATGGATTTTTTGGAAAAAAAATGCAGGGCATTTATCAGAAATAATATAATGTATAAAAGTTAAATTTCCAATTGTAATTTAATTACTTTACTATTTCTAGAGTAAAAAGAGCTTATTGTCCTTCAGGTAAAAAAAAAACAGTGAAATTTTCAGGACTACTACCATGGAACAGATTTGTCTGAAATCCCCTGCCAAAATATCAGGGTAGAAAAAACTCAGGAAGGCTTCATAGTAGGAGTTTTATCTACTTTTTGCTGGATGGTATGGAAGATGTGTCCTGTTAATAGATTGTTTGATGTCTGGCAATTGAAGTATACATTTGAAAACGTGGGAATCCATATGCCTCAGCTTGTAAAATCAGAAATTCAGAGCTAAAATTTTAATCAGACTTGGAACAAACAGCAGGGTTCACAGTCTTCTTTAGGAGTGTATAGCTCATTTTAAGAAAAGCAATCAGAGTAAAACAGTTTATTATTGTCTAGTAACTTCTTCACGTGTTTACAATACTACAGAAGTGTATTCAGCACAGCTGCTCCCCTCATCACAGCCATTCCATAATTATTTTTACATTTATGTCAAAAATTCTGTACTTTTGACAAATGTTTTTTTTCTTACCATCACAATGACTTGTTTAATAGTTAATCTCATGCTTACATACACACACACACAATCTGGAACATGAGAGAAATAATACTATTCCTGACAAAAATCTTATATAATTAAACTGACTCAAAGCACTTTGGTACTTGACTTTTTGGTACTGGGAAGCACAGCTATAGTACTAAATGGCATTTAGCGCAACTTCAACAATTGTATGATAGAGTGTGGCTAGAGTGCCTGCTTAATAAATGTTTAAAAAATTTATTTGCAATATTCATAGTGGTTTTCCTATAATGTACCCAAAAAGTTACTTGAGAAATGCATGAGTGCTTCATTTTTTTTTCGGTCCCTGGATCATAATAGCCATATTATTACAGTGTTTGTTTCTAAGTGCCTTACTATTCTGATATTTTCAAAGATATATATAATTGTTCTGTACTTGTGTTGTTCGCTCACTAAACCCATGTCAACTTTCAGTGGGATTTTTCTCCTTAAATTTTAAAATAACTTTCAAAATTATGTGCTGCTGATCCTAAGAGAACTCCATGAACAATACTGAACCAAAGATGAGGGGAGTTTATTGATATTTTCAAATATTTCCTTGAAGATAGAAAGGCAAGTAGGCAAATGGATAGAAAGAGTGCTCTACCAAAATTTGTTGACTTTTTCTTGTCAGTTTACTTCTCAATCTGCCAAAATGCTCAGTTTCCTATATTTGAATCTATACTGAATATAAGTTGTGACCCTTTGGGGGTCACTAAACATTCTTCTATTACTTTCTTGTGAATCTGAGAGTCTTAGATCAGTGTATATGTCTTACTTGTAGTTCCACAGTCTATAATTTATCTCATTTTTATAATTCCATCTCTGTATTCCTTGTCTACACTTTCACTTTTCAAGTGTCAGAAGGTATAAGTGAGCAAGAACAACTGAATGTGTACTGTTCAAGATGCTCTCTCTTAAATGCTTATAGGTGTGTTTGTGCAGAGTGGTTATAAGGTAACATAATGGACATCTGGTGTCCATGTGGGATGAAGTCTAGTTTTCATTCCCCTGGCAGCCTTAGGAGACAGACTTTTTATGCAGACATAATTATTTTGACTCTTCCAGGCAGGTTCCTTTACCAGGAACTGCTGAAATTTTTTCACTTTGCCAAGAGATCTTTTTGTGTGTCTTCTCTTTTTATATGTCCCCATTTAAATGTTCCATCTGAAACGTTTTTGTTCCCCGAAAGACTTCCTAAGATCCAGATGGGAAATAAAAGTCTTATTTATTTCTTTAAGTTAATGCCTTGTTTATGAACAACAGAAGATTTTGTCAAATGTGTTAAGACTAAAACAAACCCTGTCTCCTCTTATACAATATTCTCGAAAAACTTGTGCAGTGAATGGATTAAACTATCAAGGTCTGTTATCACTATCAGATGTTTGTGAAAGACAACTTCTCTATAGGAACTTTGGTAACACCTACAAAAGAACTCATTACACTGCCATTTGCATAAAAAAAATTATCATTTTGTAAAATCATCAACAAATTGCCTCAATTTGGCAATGGTTCAAATAGTGCTGTAATGTTTGGTCAGACATTCAAGGTCTTGCAGATTCTAATTTTACTACATTTGACACCACACAGAAATTTTACACAAAATTTCATACAGTTATTCTACTAGAGGAAGGACAAGCTCTTTGGAAATCTCAAAAATCTCAGATTTCATTTCAAGATAAATCAGTTCATTTACAGCTTGATTTGTTTGCTTGCGTTTAGCACAGGCACCCATTGTTTGCATGGTGTATTGCAGTGCTTTTCCTCAAAAAATTTATATATTTTTAAACAAATATGTGCAATTTAGCATGATGTGCTTCATTTTGATTTTAAATATAATAGCAGAGATTGACTGAGGTTCACCTCAGTTCTTTTAGTCTAAACCCAGATTTGTAAATATCTTCACAAATCCAGGTCAGAACTGATATAATAGACCACATAAGAAACTTCTTCTGAATTAAAATCTGAGGATATTTTCCATTCACACCATGTTCTTACTACCAGATCCACTGAAATAATGCTTTTTCATCTCCATTCTAGGATTAATGGGTGATGAAGCAATTACAAAGCATTTCAGGAAATAAAACATCAAGGATGCAGACCTAGGCCTGTAAAGTGTGACAGCTCATACAGCCTAGGCCAGCCAGTTTTTGGTTCTGTAGTCAAAAAAACAGGTACTAGAGGTGACAAGGCACAGTCAGGTACACATATGTACCTCCTGTTGTAACCAACAAACAGCGATTTTTTTCTTCTGTTGACTAATTTAAGGAAAATATGTGGACAGAGGTAATAGAGAGAGCACTTTATTGTCCAACACTGATGATCCAATGGTTTTAGTGAACTGCCAGATCACTTGAGGTGGGAGTCTACATCAGGGTCATAGGTCATTAAAAAGAGAATTACTAAACATGGAAGTATTACATCTCCTGTGATTCTGACTTTGTATCTGTTTCCATATCATGTTCTGCCTCAAAGAGAGGCTGGCCAACTTTACAAGACCAGGAAGTTGCATCATCTCTTTAAACTTTATGCTGCCACTGGAGCTATATGAGGCTATACTCATTTCATTTTTCTGTCTCCTCTGCTCTATTAATTCTGAATAGGAACAGAATATGATATATACTCCAGATTCATGTACTTTGTTTCCAGTATAAATTTGGCTTTCCAGCTTTGCTTGTATTTTGTTTTAAATACCCAAGTTTTGAAGCATAAAAGCCAATTTATACTTGCTCCATGCTGCTTGATTTGTTAGTGAAGTATTGTTGTTGCATACTTGAATTAGCTAATAGAAGAAAATGGGTTCGTACAGTTAGTCTCACCAGTACCACCTGCCAATGCATTTCCTGCAGTGCAAATCAGATATGCTAAATGTGCAAGCAAGTGATTTCTCCCTGCACGTACAAACTTATGACACTGCATTCCTAATAAAACTACTAGCCAGTGGCACGTGGCATGAATGGCAGATAAATTGGTGGTGGTTTACAAGACTATTGTGTGTTCTTTTCTAAAAACTGGCTGTAAAGCATCAAGGCTCTGCTTTGCAATTCTTTATTACAGACTGTACATCTGCAGGGGTTTCTGTTCTGTGCAGCGAGCAGAAAGGCAGGCAAACAGTCTCTGGATCACCAACACTGGGTCATCAGCTGCTCATCTGACTGAGGAAATAAAAAGGCAGGGTGTTCTAAAGTGAAAAGAAATAGCTTTTGACAATCCACTGTTGTGGAACACCAAAAATCTGTCATTCATATGACTCCTATAAACTGACTCAAAAAGCTAATTAAATGCTCAAAGGAGCCTCGAGTATTGTATGGCTGGTCTTGAAGAACATTTATCCTTCTGCTACATACGCCTGAAGTGCAAGACAAATAGATGGAAGCAGTGCCTACCCTTGCTGAAAACAGATTTTCACCTTATATTGAAAGTCCTCCTGTTATACAATTTTGTCCCATTGCTTTACAGCATTAGGGATTGCCCATTATTTTTAAAAGATCATTTGATACAGTCATGGTGCTCTTTGCACTCAGAAATGGCATTAATTTTCTATTGTTTCTCTGACAGAGTCAATATTGAATTAGTTGGTGGTATGTTTTAATTCTATTCCATTTTGAAGTGTACTTTAAACTTTTAACTACTGGAAACAAAAGGTTTTTTTCAGGTTTTTAAGCCCACTAACACCAGAAAGGTGAGATTCCTTACAGTGCATTTATTGATACAGCCGTTAGATGACTGTGGTACTGTGAAGAAGAGAATTCACCTGCATTAATTGTAGTTCAATTTGCCTTTATTTCATATTATTCAACAACATATAAAGGGTTAGAAATATATTTTACCTATACTGTAATACAATTTGCAGAAGCAGAATTCCATGGTGGAAGAATGAGTAGGCAGCAGCTAATACCGGTGCAGTTCTTAAAAAGCTTTGGGTACACTCAGAGAATAAAATTATCTACCAAATGATTTTTCATATTTCTTTTCCTGGTTCTTTAACAGTTCACTGCTTCACATCTAGCCCAAAATCTCTGCAGAAAGCTTTTGAAAGCATTTTGAATTGTGAAATGGTTTCAATAATATTACAACCTTGGAACATCCTGGACAGTAGTTTTGTCAGTTTGGAAACTGAAAATGCCATCATGTTGCTAAAGCATTTCATTATATTTGAATTATTAAAACTTTTGAATGAGGTCACAGTTCTACCTATAAAGGTCTGATCTTGTGAGAGATGGCAGCTCTTATTTTCATTGTCTGATTCTGCTGATTTTAACTTACTTGTGTTAGCTGTAAATTATAAGTTAAAAAACAAAACAACAACAAAACCAAAACAGAGAAAAAGAGGTGCATTTCAGATATTCCCAGTGAAGCAAAACCATTCAGAACACCTTTTTTTTCTTTTTCTTTTTTTTTCTTTTTTTATTTCTTTTTTTTTTTAATGACTGAGTACCCATAACTGTAAAGGTCAAAGGATTTGCAAAACTCAAAGGTAAAAATCCTGTAGTCATTTGCAAGATCTTGTGCCATTTGGTGATCATATGAGTTAGTGAATTCACACCATTGTTGAAGTGATTTTTGTTTTTAACTTAACAGGTTGATGGAAGTAAATTTTTATGTTAGAGAATTGGGTTTGGTCAACTGCTTCAAATAAAAAAGGTAATTTTTTGCCATTAGAATAGTATGTGTCTGACTACTAAATGATTGTGCTTTAAAATCCTCCATGAGTTTATTTTTAGTAAATAACTCCAGATAATGATTCTTGTATATACTTTTAATCTGATTAATTAATTTTTTTCACTTAGATAATATAAAGTGAATGGCAATTCAATTTATCATTTAGTATTTTTATGTTTATGTCGAAACTGAGATCCACAATTGTATCTTGACAGAGTTTTTGAAACTTATATGTCTATCTAATGGGTACAGCATAGAACTGCAATGGCAATGATTTGAAAATGGCCCCAGGCAGAGTTTACTGCAGTCACCTAATTCTGGAGGATCAAGTACATAGGAGGATATAAAGTGCTATTGACTGTTATTTTTGACATGTTCGACCAGAAACATTGCAGGACATGATATATACCAGAAAAATAAATAGTATGACTACACGGATTCAGACTAAGAATGAAAGCAAATGAGACATGAATGTAGTGATCATTCCCTTTTTATGATTTCCCAGCCCCCAGCAAGCTGTAAACCAAGTACTTCATTAATTGGATGCCATATTTTGTACTGAATAGCTCATGATAGTTATTTTTTAACCTTTAGTTTTCTTATTTTTGAATTCATGCGCATTTTTGTCACCATATACCTCTGTGGTACCATCTAGCTATATTTTAAATGAAGTCCAACTTTTATTTTCAATGTGCCTCCTTACTTTGTTTTTCCTTATACTCTGAGAGGCAATCTGTAATTAACTCCTCTTCAGCTTATTGGCCTGTCTATTATGACTTTAAAATCAACAATTGAATTTCTTTTGTAATCTTTTTAGTTGGTAAGAGCCCTCATTCCTTCAGGAGCTGTTCAAAGAAAGAGTTTTAATAGGGATCATGGTTTCTCCTTGTAGTCCTTTTCTACAGTTGTTCTTTTTCTACTGTAACTCTTGAGGATGGGAAGTTTTAAAGTGTGACTGAAAAAATTCAGTTTGGTTTGTTTTCCTTACCAATGTTTCTTAATATTTTATATTTTTTTACTCTTTTCCACTATAAGAGGAAGATAGAAATGTGCTGGTTTAAACTTTAGAGGTCAGATTAACAGGAAGATAATTTATGATCATATGCACCCTATTTGATGTGTCGCAGTGGTGAGAGATTATTCAAGTTTTATATTATATTTGTTGGGAATTAATATAGGCAATTTACTAGATGCATATTAAAGGATCTTTGATGCTACTACCCAGTCCAAACAAACTCAAAATTAAATGAAAACTTCATTTTTGGGAAGCAGCACAAAGCCTGTTACAGAGCTATACATAATTTGGAAAAAAACCCAAATGTACAGTTTTCTGTTGGGTCTTCTCCTTAGCATGTCAATCAAAGGAATATTTATCTAAGCTATTAAGATTCAGAAATCCTAGCTTACAAAATGTATTAACTTCCTGGAGAACATTTACAATCATGTCCATGTCACTCTTTCCCTAAAAGTAATCACAGTAAAGTAACAAGCTTTGAATATTTCAAAACTAGGACAATTCATTCTAGATTAACCTGTCCTTCAACTGGTCTTAATGTCACCTGTATTTATCTTTTCGAATGAGCCTGAAATCAAGTATTTCAAGTACTAAAAGACATACAAGCAGATTAGAAGTATTTGATTCATACTAAGCATTATTTCTAAGACAGAGGTGTGTTCACTCACAGAGAGCAACTATTTCTAACTATCATAAAGTGGATGCTACAATTTTTGAAATTGTATTATGCCCTTGAAAACTTTCTGTATGTAAATTTGTTGTCTGCAATTAACAACATATATTTTAGAAAAAGAATGTGGAATTTTTTTTTAAATTACCTTTAATTCATTTAGGAAAAAAATCTTAAAAGTTTTGGAATCTCTATTTCTTCAGCATCATCTAATTTTGGAACACGGTAGTGGAGATTTCAAGGAGCCATTTCAGAATAAAAATCAGATGCAAAAATCTGCAGCTTTCATCTTTCTCTGATCTTGAGTAGTTTGTAAACTCAGTTTTTAATCTTCCTTTTATCATTTGCTAAACTTGAAAAAAAGGTCTTTTTTTTTGCATTTGAGCACATTTCTTCCCCCTTAATTCTACAGCAGCTTGTGTAGAAGTAAAGGCTGCTTCGAACGGCCTACCTCCAAACACTCAAGTGAATGTGGCAAACCAATGAAATCATGAAGAATGCACTGCTTTCTTGAGAGTATGCATCATTTTCTCATACATATATATCTTCAATTCAGTATGTCTTTTAAAAAGAGGATGAAAATGTACTAAAAGCAGTCAGTGCTGGATTGACTAAATTATTCTGCTGAGCGATAATACAGATGATGTCAAACCACCCATACAGGCAAGTGAATAAGAAATTCTGTCCCTTATGAAGTGAAAACTCTCTAATGTAGGAGAGAGCATTGAAATATTCAGCTTGGAGACGAAGATATTTCAGCTGATAGAGCATGAAATTATCTCAGTGTGGAGGAAAAAACATTGTTCTTATATTGTGAAGTTTAATTAACTTTTGATTAAGTTTTTGACTCTTAAATTGAGCTACCTTAAATAATAACAACTTCAACTGAAATTTATGTGTTTACTTCACATGAATATATTCCAGCTGCAATATTTCTAAAGGATACATTAGAGATTTAAATGTTTAAAAAATTCTGCCATAATTAATTTGCATGCCCCCCACACACACATATAAATTTGTAAATCCATTCCCTTTATCATAGCTTGAACTTTTTCTTTAAGAAAGTAATAGGGTTTATAGCATATTTAATTGGAGGAAAGAGTAATAATTTGAAGTCTGATGGATATCAGCCTGTAAAGATTTTGAATGTATTAAATATTATGTTCATGTCGGAGTGTTAAAAAATACCTAGTGGGAAAATTAACTACTGAAATAAATCAAGCATTCTGCACAATATGAAAAACATTCTGTTTGCTAATGTTTTCCACAGAGTTGTACTTTCAGCAATTTTTAGGACTGAAAGTGAACTGCAGTTATCCTTCCATTCTCTTACTTGTAATAAGGAGGAGTTAAATAATAATAAAAAAAGAATATTATAGCGAAGCAGGAAGAAGGAGGAAGATAAGTTAAAGCTATTTGTTGGGTGCTTTTTGTTGAGTAATATTGCTTAGATGTGAAGTATTTGGACAAATCAAAAGAATTTATAGCACTTCTTTCCTCCTTCATTAGGGATAAGTTACTGAGACAAGGGAAATAATGTTTGTGTGTTGAAGAGAAACATTTAATGGTGAGTGCTTCAGAAATGTGAATGACATCACAGGATTGAGAAATTTACTTGTACTTAGAAAAATAAAGAAGTGCACTGATTTCTTCTTTTTCTGTAGGAGAATAGGTAAAGACTGATAGCAGAAGGTTTTTCACTAACTCACTATGAGAACAAAGAAATTAATCAAAAGTGTTGGAGAAAAGGAACATTTTAAACCAAAGGAGTCTTCTTCACTGTTCTTTTTTTTTATCTAGACACAAGGAGGTTTTGTGAAGATAGTATTTCTGAGAAAAAATACTATTGCATGAAATTACTTGGCTATCTATTATTCCATCATCTAAATGGAGCAAGAAGTTTTTATCATCTTTATAAAAATGGTCTCTTAGGTTTAGCTGTGATAAATTGAGCATCACAGCCTAATTCCAGAGATAGTTTCCTTAACGAGAACCACACACTGCACTCCTGTAGACAGAATATGTTCTTCCCCCAGCTGATGCAAGGGCTGCACCTTGGTGCTTTCTCTTTTTCTCTCAGAAAGTATGGAAAATGTCTGAGAGGTTTTTCTGTGGTCTCTCATTTAACAAGACTATACGGTATCTAATCATGATCAACCTATGTAGGTTTACCAGGTTAATGGCATTTTGTTTCACGAAAAATGCATACAAGAAAAATATTAGAAGATATCAGTTAGTGTTCAGTATTTGCCTCCCCATGCTAAATGCAGTCTTTTTCATTTTTAACAAGAGGATTTAATTTTCCCCATGATCAAATTTCATCTTTCTATTTCTTTTCTTAATATAACTTGTGTTACTAATATCTAAGATTTGCTATGTTCTTTATCTTTGCATATTTTCATCTAAGATATTCAGTTTTGACTTATTAACCATTGCTGCTAGATATGCCTTGTTCATGAGAATTAAACTACTTTCTTCTACTTTTTGTCACCTTGCTTCTCTTTTCTGTCTTGACAGAGAACTTTTCATATTTACTCTTTTAACTGTCATTGCTGAAGACTTTTTACTCTTAATTTTCTCTTCTACTGAATACGACAAGCTGGCATGTAATTTGCATGAACTGCTTTCAAAATCTGCTTCTGAACATGACAGTCTGCTGAGCTGCTGTCACAGGTAGAGTGTTAATACCCCTCCCCATTAAAGGCACAAACAGTGGAGGAAGCAGAAGAGGAGTGATGGGTCAGACTAGGGGTAAAGCTGCTCCCCTTATACTGAAAAAAAGAAGAAAGCTTTGACACAGCTGTTGCCATGACTGAGATTCTGGAAAATGAACATTCAAAATAGGCAAATAATCTTTTCTTCCCAAATGTGATTTCATCTGAGAGAATAACAAAATCGAAAATAGATTTTCTAGGTAAGTGATAAGTTTCTGGATATCAGATTGCCCATGCACTCAAGCGCTGGTTGTGACATGGGGGCTTCAGAGTCAGTTTTTGTGTCTGAGGTAATCGTGACCCATGAAAAGCTATTTTGGCTACCAATTCTACAAAGGAATAAGCTCTCATCATGTAGCGGTAGAAAATTCAGCTAAATATATTATTTTATGGTTTTTTGTAATAGTAAAATCTGCAGTTGAACCAAGTGCATTGTGTTGAGTATGTTTGATAGCAATTTTTCTCTCACCTAATTGTGAGCCAGTCTAAAGCTTTTGTTGCATTTTATCCCTTCAGCAAAGAAGGAAATCCCGAAGAGCTTTGGTGGGAAGAAGATGGTTTAATATGTTTGTACTCAGAAACTACCTTCTCTGACTTTTGCTTCTCTCAGTCAGGGGTGGGATGACTAAGGCAAGCCTACATTTTGTTACATTTTGGTTCTTTGAGCACAGATATACAAATAAGATTGGGTTAAGAGGTAACTATCATGCTGTGCTCATCACAATATGCTGTGTTCTGCTCATTTAACCAGTCAGTTATTGTGATTTTATCATGTCTTTAATCAAAGTTCAGAAAGAATATACAAAATATATTTATTTTTTTCACCTTGTATTACTCTGTGGTCATCTTTTCCTGTGCAGATTCTATAATGTGTTTTTATTCCCCAAGGTGTTTTACTTAAAGCTCTTTTAAAACTAAAGATGTCTTTTTGTCTGTTACTTCTTTGAAATGCACTAAGTTGTTTCCATTTTCATTGAGGAGACACTGAATGCAGTGAGATGGGGAAAAGAATCAGGAAAGAAACACCTTAAACTCATGAAAAAACCAGTTTAATAATTGAATACAAGCATATAAAATAATACAAATACAAATTATAGTAATAAAAAAATGAGGTGGAGACTGGTTTCTTCTGCCATGCCTACAAGTGACCAGAGGGAAATGGCCTTAAACTGTGAAGGGAAGATTCACATTAGATATTAGGAGAAATTTTTTCACTGTTAGGGGGTTCAGGGACTAAGATAGTTTGTCTGGAAGTAGTGGAGTCACCATCCCTTGAGGAGTTCTCAGGCATCTCAACCTGGCACTGGGTGATCTGGTTTAGTGGTTTAGGCTTACAGTACTAGCGAACAGTTGGACTGGATGATGTTTAAGACTTCTTCCAACCTTGATGATTCTAGGAATCAATTCTGTGGTTCTATGACAAGCTCAAGTGGACTGATGGGAATCATACTAGATCCAAAACACAGCACTCTACCAGGTACTATGGGGAAAACTTGCTCTATCTCAGCCATAACCAGCTAGGATAATATACATAGATCTGTATAAGGATGGATAAGGTGGTTAGGAACAATTTTAATTCCTAAAATGTTTTAGAATTCTTCTGAAATTTCATTCACATCATGCCTGAGTCAATATGAAGATAAAACTGCATAATTAATTTTCTTGCTATGTAGCTTACATAAATGAGAATCAAATTTTTTTGGTCACTCAAGGAACTTATCCTTTATTGCACAATATCTGGCATGTAAGACAGAAGATGCTCCAAAACTTCTTTCTGTCCGTAATCGAGCATAACATTTATAGAAAGACTGTGGGATGAGAATTTTGAGGAGCAGCCGTCTTGGACTCAAAGTGATAGCACAGTGTGTAAAAGCAAAATTAATTCCATTATAGAGCAGAGCCTCAATAAAAAACACAAAGGAGGATTTCATAAGGAAAGGGCTAAAGACTAAGACAATGTAAAACTATATAAATGCCAAATTATCCCTACAAACAATGCACTGCTGGCAGTCTACTAAACAGAGAAAAGAGTAAACCTGATGGTCATTTCTGTTACAGATTGATTCAGCTGGAAATTTCTACCTGTTCTCTATAGTAAATCATGTGATTTGAAAAATGTATTTTCTTTAGTAAAATCCTAGTACTGTCTTTTCAACTTTGTAGAGGTCAGAATAGCCAGATGACAGGTACATGCAGAGGTAAGTACTAACATGCCAAACAAAAAAATTGGCTTTTCCTATCCTGGATTTTTTTTTCTATACAAAGTGGGTTTTGCTGCCAAATGACTGTCTTTAGATTTGTGTCTACAGCTCACAGTTTGTACCTCATATTCCTCTGGGGACAGGTTCTGAAATGAATATTTAATGTTTTTCTTTAATATAGTTACCACCAAGATACCTGATAGGAGACTACTCCCACTTTTTTTAGAGCCAACCGTGTCCTGGGTTATATCAGGAACGGCATCACCAGCTGGTCAATGGAGGGGATTGTCCTGCTCTATTCCATGCTGGTGTGGCCTCACCTTGAATTCTCTGTGCAGTTTTGGGTGTTAGAAGACAAAAATGACACTAAGCTCTTAGAAAGCATCCAAAGGAGAGCCACGAGGATGGTGAAGGGCCTTGAGGGGAAGCTGCATAGGGAGTGTATGAGGTCACTTGGTCTGTTCAGCTTGGAGGAGACTGAGAGGAGATCTCACTGCAGTTACAACTTCCTTGTAGCGGAGACACAAGCACTGATCTCTTCTCTAGCAGTTACCAGTGACAGGACCCAAAGGAATGGCATAAAGAAATGTCAGGGGAGGTTTAGGTTAGATATTAGGAAAAGGTTCTTCTCCTAGGGATTGGCTGGACACTGAAACAGGCTCCCCAGGGAAGTGGTCACAGCACCAAAGCTGACAGAGTTCAAAAAGTGTTTGGACAAGACTTTTAGTCACATGGTGTGACTCTTGAGGTTGTCCTGTGCAGGGCCAGGAGTTGGACTTTGACAATCCTTGTAGGTCTTTTGCTGCTCAGGATATTCTATGATTGTATGATTCATTACTTACAGATATTATATTTGGAAAATAAAAAGATGTTGTTTTCAAGTCCTTTTTTGCATTTCTTTTCTGATTTTTTGTTTAAAATACTTATTTCCCTTCACTGGACTCATCAATCTCCACTTCTAAAATTTATTATAATTAAGGTTCTTTTCATTATGTCTGAATTATGATATTTTGTGAGCATACAGTGTTTCAGGATCTTAATTGGTATGGTTACGTGGATCATTGATGCTGGTTTGGAAAATAATGAAAAAGGCATCCCTTCTTTAAATTGGATTACAGACCAAATCTAAAAGTTTGATTTAAATGTATCAGAGTACATTACACCAATCAAACATCAGGTGTTTCTGTGTTAGCATTACTGATCATATTTAAGTGCAGGCAATAACATTTTTCTTTTTGGGAAATGCTTAAGAGGGTCGTTCACCTAGTTACCTTGCAGGCTTTATTTCTGTTGTTTTCCACAAATCCCCAATCAAATCTGCAACTCAAAATTTTCATATATTTTTGCCTTGCTGATGTTTGCAGTTATAGCTCTATTATGCTAACTCCTACACAATTAGTTTTCAAAGGACTTTCTGCAGCCATTAAGCATCTTGACATCCACTGCCTGGAGACACCATCACCCTCAGAAAGATTTGCACTTATATACAGCAATGTACAGAGTGTACAGTACGAAATAACACAATGCATTAGACTAACTATTGCATTGTAAAACATATTTTAGCTTTAGTTTCAGTCAATGTGCCCATGAAGGTTCTCAGACAATCTCAACATTGTGCAAGACTGCACATAAAAATACACCCCGTGCACACACAAAGTAATGCATGCATAATTAAAATATCATTTCAGCCTTGTGGAGAGAAAGGCATGTAGGACATTACACATGAGATTAATCTACTCTTCTACCACTTTAATCTGATAATTTCTCTACTCTAAATGAGAATTGATGCAAAATGGGCAGAAGACTTGCTTGGATTAATTTTTAGACAACATAACTATGTGACTTTTCATTTCCCTACCTGTTATCTTTGTGTGTCTCTGTAATAAAAAAGCATGCAAGCCCTAAATTTGTTTAGAGTCAAACCAAGGGAAGATCTGATTTCTCACTCAGACCATCAAGAGCTGATGTAGTTCTTTCTGTTATGAAGAGGATTTCTGTGGTTTTGAGAGCAGGGAGAGATCAGCCTGCTTTGAATGGCTGCTCTTGTGAGACATTAAAAGAAAGAAGAGAAAAAAGCTGTAATGGAAAAGATGTTCTCAGATCAAGATGTTCTCCACTAGTGGAGCAGATATAAGGACAGGGCAACATTCAGTAAAAGCATTTTGAGGATAATCAGTCACAGGAATATTAAGGACACCTGAAACTCTAATGAATTCCATTTTCAAGGTCAGAACAGTGTGTTTTAATTTTATAAAAACACATATCTTAGCAATAAAATACCATTACAATTTTCATCTTGAGATGGTAGATGGTATGAAAAAAAGTTAATTTCATCAAGTCTGACTTGTAAAGCATGATAAGAAGCAATTTAAATGTGAATTCCAGGAACACACGTACAAATTTCCTAGAGGTAAAAACACGTTATGCTATTATGTTGAAATTTGAAACAAATATATATACTTATCAATGGAGTGGCACTCCTTTATACTGCACATTAACTGCATAACAATTGCGAACATCTTAAACCATAAGCAGTGTATGAAGTAATGTGTTCTTTTTTCTGTGAGTAGAGAGTTGTAATTCAGTTGATGAATTGACAGACTTTAGAAAGGGGTATGTACAACCAGCTTTAATTGTTTCAAAATTATCAGAATGTGTCAAAGTGGAAACTATCAAAACAACCTTGTAAAAATCACTGATTATTAGAAACTGCTCATTGTGCTTGCTTTGGTTCACTTGCTAAATGATAGCATCATCATATTTCAGCACTGGTAAGACAAAACTTTTTTTGGAAATGGAAGTCTAGATAGTTAATTTTATATTCCTTTTTATTTAATTACAATCACTTTGTAGTTCTCAAAGACAAGGCAAAATAAAACTATGAATGTTCAGGAATCAGATAGGTAGATTTTTGAACCAGAGATGACAGTTGGGTCATAAATGATTCAAAAAAATCAATTAATTTGTTATTTTAAATATAATTATTGGGAAGAAGCATAAGTATGGGTATTTATTTGTATTTTTAGTTCAACTCCAGCTTGCACTGCAACAGAGATCCTAAAGCTGCTCAAAAATTTAATAAGCTAATGTTCTCCATCTTGCATGCTTTTAACACCGAAGTTTGTGCAGTGGTATTCAGGAGTTCTTAGGTAGACTGTAGGAGCAGTGTAGGCTCTTTTATATATGATGCATGACATGGAGAAATTGACTGCTATGCTACTGCTGTACAAGTTCTCCTCTTGCAAGTTCAGACAAATTCTGTCCCCTAGTACTGAAGTTTAAATTTCTTGGCCTCTGGGGAGTACTCCTGGGCTTATTTTGTAATGTTATGATTTCTTCACATCATGATCCCAAGGCTGATGGTAGCATCTCAGACTGCCCCCTTTAGATATGTTGCTGCAAAAGAAAAAGAGTCAAGGCGGTCTATACAGTGCAGTGTCTGGTGAACACGTCATGCAGTGCACTTCTCCCACACACATCTTTTTCACAGGCATCACAAGATGACAGCTTGCAGAGCAGGTGGGATGGCAACTCATTCTTTTGAGGGCCATATCCCTGGAGGACTGAGTAGATAGCATGACTTCCAAAGTGCTGGCAGGTGTCCCTTATGTTGGTGCGCATGACAATGCCCTGGGACAACTAGCAAAAGCTGCACACCCACAGCAATCTCCTGCCAAGACTATGTATGGCATCAGTTTTGAAAGTAGTTCATGTCCTTTTTTTTTGTAGGAAAGCAAATATACATGCAAAAACATACTTAGTTGTCATAAACACTCTTTACTGAGAACTGCAACTCTCTTCTTTGGAATGATTTGCTATTTGCTGACAACTATTGCCATGCAAAAGTATTTCAGCCCCATTGCAAGGCTGTGCTATCAAACAGGCATAAGAGCATATTTGGTGAAGGACTTACTTTTCACTGCAGTGCCTATTTCCTCCACAGCAACAGATATCTAATCTCATGCAGCATACTTTTTGGGAGAATATTCCTTCCACCTCTTTCTTAAGTCTCTCTTCCTTCAAAAAAAAAAAAGTAAAAAACCCCTTACAGTCACCAGAGCTGGATTTCTCTTCTTTGATGGAGAAACTAGTTAAGAATACTAGCAATGACTGTGAAGTAAGGAGAAGAACTGAAGAGAATACCTGTTCTCTATAATCACTCATAAACAAGTCATATAGTCACCCTCTATAGCTTCTGTGCTCCTACTTCTCTCTGGTTTCACAGAAGTCCCAGTTTCAAACCATCATTTCAATAGCTAAAATTTACTTTCCAAATCTATTTTTATTTGTAACAAGTTAAATTATTTTTTCCCCAGATCTAGTAAGCATGTTTTGCCAAAGACAGTAATTAGTAAGTGATTTCCTGGTCTTTATCTCAACGCAGGAGGTTTTTCATCCTACTTTCTCCTTCTGTCCTATTGAGGAGGGGGAATGAGAGAGTGTCTGGATGGGAATTCAAACCTTAACCAAGGTCAACAGTGCTATTTGAAGTTTATTAAAAATCTAGTTGCATATTCTTCTGGTGGCATATGCATAGATTAACCTGAGACATTTGGTCTCTGGGGGTTCATAAGTATAAAATAAACTACTGAATTATTCCTATAGCAGAAAAATCTTCCCTTGTCTTCCACAGTTTCCTGATACATTTCAAGTTATTGAAATAAGGGGTGCATTTGGGAATGGCTACATCTTAAAACAAAATTCCTTGTCAACAAAGCAATTCATCCAACACAAGGTAAGGAAATGGTTCAGAAAATGGCAGTCAGCTATACTCTTTGTTCCAATGGTAGGTAGCTCTTGAATGTATTTTCCGATTAGGAGGTAGCTTGTTGGAAAAACACCTGTACTCCAAGTGTGACTAATATTCCAAGGACTTGAACATAATGTACATGCAGAGATCACATGGTGTGTATTCCTCGGGGTACATGCTTGTGGATGTTCAATTGGTTTTCTGAACCATGAGACTTACTGCAGAGGTGCAATGAATTCAAATATGTTGCCAGAAACTTGTTTTAGAGAGTAGGCTTTTTTTTTTTCATCTACTCAGGGCAATTAAGTGCTTTTATTGGTTGAACAGAGGCAGCTTAAGCAGTAGTAGACTATTATTATTATTAGTCTATTGGTAGACTATTTTGGGGCTCTGCTTGGTCTGGTCACAGTTGAGCATATAAAGAAGTTTTCCAGCTCATAATGGACTGTACTGAAAAATCACCTTAATATGTCTAGAATAATCAACCAGAAAAAAACCCTATGACTTGTTCCAGAAAGTGATATTAGGGTGTCTGGGGAAACCACATTCTGAAAAAAAACCAAAAACCACACAACAAATTAAACCAAATTACTTACCTTCTGTGGAGTTCTTTTGTACAGATGATGAAATTTCTCTTAAGAATTTATATTTTTGGCTCTGATGTTCCATCAGACAACTGTTTTCAAACTTCCCTCTTTGTTGTATCTAATAAAAAGTAAATTCTTCCTGAGGGTTTTTTTGGGGTTTTTTTTGCTATGAGGAAATGATTGAAAAAAGGGCTAAGATTCCCTACAATGCATTTTTAAAGCTTTGTAGGGTCATGAGTGTTTTCTCTGCCTCTTCTTGGCATGAACAATCTGGGGTATAAACAGTTTTATTTACATAACATCATAATGCAGTTTCCAATCACACAAAATCTGCAGAGAGCTCACTTATAAATGCCTATGAAATACCACAGATAGATACTTGTTCCTGTAATAACTAACTCTTTCTTCAGATCATTCTAATAGGTCTCTTCTACATCTGTTGCACATAAAATTCTTTTTTTCTCAGAATGTGTAATTACAGAGTGCTCATTCTAACAATTTCTCTGAACATCAAGACTACTGAAGTGTTTTGCATATCAGTTTAGTTATGCAGAAGGCATGCCTCAGAGAGTGAAATTGTAAAGCCTGAACCTCCAGTCTAATTGAATAGATAAGTCTTTAAAAATCTGACTTCAGAGAATCATATTAAATAACAGAGAAAGGGTAGCAGATAGCATAATATTACCATATCATCATGTTTTTCCTCACCTTCCTCTTGCTTTGCCCTAGGAAAACATTGGCATTCTGTTTCTGGTTTGTTGTTGGAGATTTTTTTTTTTTTTTTCCCCGTAAACTAATGTCTACGTAAACTGTGCTTCATGATTATAATAATCACTTTTCTTCTTGAGCTGGTAGTTCTAAACTTATATAACTCTCTGTTGCAATTTCTTTTTCATTTAATTAGATTATTTTAATAAATGGGAAGTCAGTTACATAATCAACTTTATTCCATTTTTTACCACTCAGCTGTTAAGAAAAAGGGGGGCAAAAGCTCTAAGTCACTACAGCATTCAATATTTATTTTCCAAATACAGCCTAGGAATGTCAGTACTACTGGGATTGAGCTGAAAGGTTATTCAAGATGCCTTACTATGCTAACCTTTATTTATGACTGGATCAGACCAGCCAGTGAGACAATATGCAGTTCTAGGCTTCTCACTCTGTATTTGTGACCTGTCCATAAGAAATTTCCTTGGGAGAAGATTATATTGTAAAAAGCACTAATTAGCTGTTGAACTGATTCTAGCATATGGTGCAGCAGAACTTTTCCAAAACTGGCTTGCATAAAATGGTGCCATCTGTCTGGGTTGAGTTCAGCTAACATTCTGTCAGATTTTGTTGTTTTAACCTCTTCAGTAATTAAAGAGAAATTGGCATGGACTGCTAAAGAAAATGAAACCTCCCAAAAAACTACCAGACCTTCAGTTTGTGCGTAATAAAGGCTCCTTGTGAATCATAAACAACCATTAGGGTTAATATCATTAAAATCAAGCTAATACTGTTTTCTCCCACATCCTGGAATCTAGAATTCTGATGTAAAACACAATGGGGCTACAGAAGATCACTTGGTTTCTATGTTCTGGAACATTGACTAAAGTTATAAATATCAATTAATTTAATCTTCTTTATTATGAGTCTGAGTAATGGTAGTGATCTGCTCATGAGAAATATGACAATTGAAATTCAAATTTAAAATTACAAAATATGCTGAATTTGTCTATCAGTAAACAAAACATGCAGAAGCGATTTACCTTGCTAATATCTATAATACATTTTCAACATCAGACATCATATAAACGTCTTCTTTCTTTAGGCCTAAACCTGAGTGAGATTCAGCCAAATTACATTACTTCCGAACAAAAATAACAAGCTTGCAACTCATGAAGAGTTTAGACCAATGCCATTAGCCAAAACAGAGTGCTATGCTTACTGAGCTTATTAAAAATATGAAATTTATCTTATAAAGCAGCTACTAAAGCAGCTACTAAAGAAAGATTTTACCGTAGCAGGGTAGGGTTGGAGAATTCTTTTCAAAAGTGGGAACAATAAACTAGAATTGACAATTCATTGATATTTTTTCTTCAAATTAAAATCAGCTTCAGTAATACCTGTTTACATTTATGGAGCAGCAAATGAACATTTTAAAATAGTTAACTAAAAGGAATAATTTTTAAAATAATATCTTCAGATAAGAAGATACCACTCAGAAAATGTCTCTCTACCTCCTTTAAGCATACATCCTTTCCCAAGGATTTAATAATCCCATATAGCCCTTATTCTTGATTCAGAATTAGCTATCTTGATCTGTCACTTTCTTTTGCATCAGAGCATGACACACGTTCTGTATAATGAGATTTTGCAAATGCAGTCATTCTAAAATTTGTAAGATTATACACTCATTAGTCTTAAATGTCCAGCAAATTTTGCACACAACAAAGCCAATAAAAATCATGCACAGACCAAAGAGGAGAATGTTTTGCCTCAAGATCTCCTTCCCATGAGTATCTGATAAGGCACAAAGGCAGGGGTCTGGCCATACTGCTGGTCAGGTAGGCAGCTGGACGCTGAGGCTTCTGCTCTCTTGCAAGGACATCCATTTTCAAGCTTCAGAGAAGCTAGCTTTTAATGTAAACTAATAAAAAGAGAATAGAGAGGCCTATCTGCACCCCACTTATTTAATCTCTGGTCATAGAAACATAGAATGAATAACAGAATTATAGAATGGTTGAGGTTGAAAGGGAACCTTGAAGATCATCTAGTTCCAACCTTGTGCCTTCAACAAGAAGGTCTTCATCCTAATATTTCACCAGTTTTAATTTAGCTACATCTACATATGTTCTCTCTAGTCTGAAGTAGACAGAGATTTTACTTATCAATTTACCAACACCAGTTTTAGACTACTCTTTTCAGAGCTCTTTCAAATATATTTTTTCAACTGAATTAATGGGGTCCTATTCTAGAAATTATAAGTAACCATAATGGATTTAATCTTCCTGTTTTCCACTAGTGGTTAGAGTATAATTACACAACTTGAATTTCATTTTTCTTTTTCAGAAATAACAATAATAATAATAACAATAACAATAACAATAATAAATATTAACAAGCCCTAGCACTGTAGACATTCACCCTTTCATATAATTCCATTAAACAAAACATACTTATACTAATAGTGTACTTTTAAGCACACACATTTTTAAGACTAAGTGAGAATTTTTGGAATTATTTTTGAGCTAAAAAATGGTCATTTTAATTTCTTGATGCAGTAAAATTGAAACAATGGGAAATCATTCATAGTTACAGCTAGTGAAATATTCAAGTCCAATGTGTATGAAGGAAGGAAATTGTTTTCAGAACCTGATTAATTTAAAATAAAATCTACTAAAATACTGATTTCTGACAAATATATCAAAGAGTTGTCTAAAATTTACATTGGCAGTTTAAAAATTATATATAACATTTGTCTCAGAGAAACATAGTATATGAAGAAACAATCAAGAGTAAGAAAATAAGAAGAAACTAGCAACAGTAAAACAGTGCCATCTACTTTGGATTAATGAAAGTAATGATGAGCTAATTAAATCAAGAAATTGAATGAGAGAATAGAAGCATTCAATAATATTTTGTTAAATATTTCAAAAATAAGAGTTACAGAAAGGCAATGGAAATTTTCAAAGTGAAACGTGAATATATCCCCCATCCCAAAAATCAGACTAAAATTAAATGGTCTCTTGCTACTTCATTGTACAACTTGTAGATGTTATGCGAATATCCCTATTTGGTTTTAATTTTCTCCCACACCATTTTCAGACAGCAGTGAAAATGAAATTGTAGTTTTACAAAACTCAGTTAAAAACCATGACAGATCTTAAATGGTGTACTACTAAACTATTTAAATCTACAGAAAACAGCCTTTAATCTTCACAACTGGAAAACTCTCTAATCTCAATCACTGTCTTGAATGCTGAATGATTTTATACAATACAGAACAAGAGCTCTGATACTTGAATGCATCATAGAATCCCTCTAGCTTAACAAAGAGCCTGAGAACTGATAGGTTATCTCCATCTTTATTTGAGAACTTTCAATATTGCCTCATGTCTCATTTTGAGATATGAGTTTACTGCCTCTATTCAGCTGCTGCTTGAATTCTTATAACTGAAATAGTGCCAAACCCAGCTGTCTCAAAAACAGTTTCTGACCACACTTCATTTCTTGGAATGGGTTGCATGGTTACTTGTGTAGTTCCACCTGTGCATTAACCACTGTAGTGCTGGCTACTTACAAGCACTGGCAAGATGCTGAACAAGTTGGAGCCCTTGCCTAGAAAACTGATTTTGGCCAGATAAAATGCATATAATTCGAGAAAACATTGATAGGGAACTTGTGTTTTGGATGTCATTGCAGTAACACCAACACTAAAAACAGCAAAAGGAAAATGTGGGACTTGGAGAAAAGATGTTATTTGAATTGGCCTGAGGAATTCTTTAATTAAAACCTATATGAAAGATATCCTCAGATTTCAGGTAAGCTAAACCTTATTCACACTCCAGGTATTTTGGAACCACTAATTCATCCTCAGAATTATGAACCTGAAGAATGCTGAACCATTGATCAGTGCAGGGCCTTTGATAAATTGAAGTTGCTTCATTAGTGTTTTATTGTTTCCTACACAATGACAAGCAAGAACTTCCAATTTAGTCAATTAAGTAAATAATAATGAACAAGAAGTTGTCTATGTAAGTTGATAGACTTTGAATTCACATGAAGAAAATTCCACTTTGGAATTTTTGAATGTTACTGAAATTCTGGGGTGCAAAAATCAGTCTTTCATCTATTTTTCTTTTGAGAAAACTGCCTCTGGGAATAGATGTTAAAATTTTAAAAAATGGCTATCTATTTTGAAATGCTGGTGATAACTTACAGGATATTTACCACTTCAATTTGAACGGTATTTTTTAAAAAATGTAAATATAGTAGTTTAAAATACACAGTTAAAAATCCTTTTAATTTTTTTTTACTTTTGTACCTTACAGCTTGACTCATAATAATTTTTTTAAATAAAATCACTTATTTGTATGCAAATTTAAAATACTTATGGACCAAGAGAGACTTCAGAATCCTAAAATTCAAACCATATAAAAGTAATATGGAGATACCCTTGATGATTCCTTGGTGATTCCATGGTGACTTAGAACTAACAAGTTTTTCTCAGATCCTAAAAAAGGTTGAAAATTCTGTTGTTTGTCCATGGTGGAAATAACTTTCCAGGAAAAAGTGAGAAAGAATGTTAGCTCCTCAGCATTGGGTCTGTTTGTTTGCACTGAGGAGCTGCTGCATATTTCATCAATTATTAGAAATCAGTACACTTATTTGAACCTGATAGAGAACTGTGCAAGAAGAGTCCTATGTAAACCACTCAGCTTTCTTTTGCATTAATGGGACCAAAAAAATCATTCTTTTTTAAAACTTAATCTAAATGTTCCCTTTGACATCTGTCATGTTTCTTTTAAATGTCTTAAAGCAAGTAAATTTTTTTAAACTTCCCCCCAAACTTTTTTTTTCTTTTTTTTTTTTTCTTTTTTTTACTGGAGAGAAACCCCTTTATAGACCACAATTAAATTAATTGTGAGATATTGAAGGAATATAATGCACACAGTTAAGTATTTACTATGTGCATTCATGTTGCCCGTTAAATCAATATTCCTGTACAAGTGGATTTGGTTTTCTTTGCCTTCATGCAACAATTCTGCATCACATTAAAATTCTCAAATAGTCCCTCTCACCTCAAAGCAAACACAGTCTGCTTCAATGAAAGCAATAAAATTAGGCAAGCAAGATTCAAATCTAATTGATTTTTGGTCACTAATGAACCTCCACATAAAATAATTTTCTCCTTTTTTCAATGAGCATAATTCCTACACAAGAATAGGCCTTTTCTGGTTTTGCACCATATAGCAAAAATAATGAAAATAATTTCATTTAAATTTCCCTACATGCATTTTGATTGAATCCACAGTTCAAGAAATGGGGAAAAAGTTAAAAAATTGGAATTTTTTCACAATGAGCACTCAGCGTAATATCTAAGGAAAACAGGCTCAATTATTCTGACTTGACAGACACTAAAAGTGATACTATATTGAAATAAGCCATGAAAGATTAAATCAAATATAGGAGTTGCTCAGGGTTTTTTTAAATACTTCCAAAAGATTTTCGTTTTTTTACGAAGCATTTATTATGTGAAATCAGTGAAAGGTAATTTTTTAATTTGGTTTATAACCTGATACTATGTTTACTTCATTTCAAATCTCTTATTTAAATAAATGTTTTATGGACTTAATTAAAAAAATAATAATAGCTTGGAGAAAGAATATGACCTTTAGCAACTTATATGTTAGACTGACCAAACCTCTTCATACAACACCACAGAGCATACTCAGTGAAGAAATATAAACCTCAAAGCTCAGACATACATTTTTGAAAGTTTTACTAAACAGTTACTGGAAATCTCATTATATTTAATTGTTTAGTAACAACAATTTAAAAAAAACCCTTTTAAATCTTCCACAGGGGCTATAGTGACATTGGGTTTATTTGCAGTGAACACAGCTTGAAGCCGACATAAAAACATTTTGGTGCTCTGTCTTTTGCAGCTATGTTCTTTGATTGTCACCAGTGGCTTCTAAATATTTTATCTGTAGCTTATTTATGCATGAATTCCTTAGGGATTTTGGTTTCCTAGGGTGATCCCAAAGAATCAAGAAGAATAGTTATAGAAACTATAAAAATAGATCATCTACAGTTTACATATGGGAAAATGTTTACTAATGTGTTTTAAGTGTTTATCAACACCTAGGCAGCAGATTATTGCCTCTTCTGGTGTTTTTTCATCACCTAATAGTGTTACTATTAGCCCAGAGTTGAGGTTTATCTGACTACTTTCCTCACACTAAGCATCTCAAAGCAAGTCAGAAAATTTTCCAAGTAAAACAGCATGACTTGGAATCCAAACTAGGATATTTTAAGATTCTAAACAGAGAATTCTTGAATAAACCATGCCAGATGAATACCAGTAAGATAAAGTTTATAAACTTTTCTTTGAGTGTGCCCTTGCATTCAGACTGTCAGAGATCTCAGTGGCTTACTGAGTCGCAACAAACTCTATAAAAGCTACTCAAAGTGCAGGGGTAACTACTCTGCATTGATTCCCAGATGTTTTTTCTTTGACTTTCTGACCCCTTCTTTTCTATTTGACCCCTCATGACGTGTCTCTGAACTTTCTTCGGTTAAGCTTTCTCAGCCAAATCTAGGAAAAGAGCAATTACGTGCTGATAGAGGAATCCTCTCAAATATTTACTACAGCCAAGGAATATAGAAAAAAATAAAGCAAATGTTGTCCACAATTATTCTCATAATCCATTCCTCACTGATTTAAATGAGCCTTCAGAATTTTTCTTCTAGATCCACGCTCCTTGGACTACACTTATCTGTTATGCCTACAATCCAATATCCAGCTCACATACACTATCATTCTATACAAAAGCTCAGGTTTGTTTATTATTATGACAACTTCATTCCTTTTTTGGGGTCTTTAGTAGCAGGACATTAATGTGAGTGGCCACCTGCACATCAAGATTTTTCTTTAGGGTGACAATCGCAGTTCAATTTTATTTGCCATTTCTGTGGCAAATTAGTCATGAGGTTTCCCAGAGTGTCAGGCTAGTCAAAACAATAAGAGATGCCTCCCTTTTCACTCCAAATGCAAAGGTTGAGCAAAGCTACAAAAAATGTAAAAGCAAGTAGTTCTCTCCAGTACCAGTATACCAGATTAACTACTACGTTAATTGAGCAAAAGATAAGGTTCACTTCCATTATCATTCTTTCCATTAAGACACAGCTACTTACCATAAAGCCAATTTTATATAATAGAACTTTATATTGATGATGGTATTACTATTTATTATTATTATTATTATTATTATTATTATTATTATTATTATTATTATTATTATAGCACTATACCATTCTCTGACACAATAAAAAATAAAAAGTTCTCAGTTATTTGTCAAGGGCTGGAAGCTCTTCATAGGACACAGAAATATGTGGATGCTAGCTTATCAGAGCCCCAAGCTTTAATTAGACCAATGGTATTACAGGTGCTCATGTAAGAGTTGAGAGGGATTTTCTTCTGTGTCAGTTTCTGCTGTGTTGGGAGAGTTTTGTCTTCATTGTACTGTTTCTGTAAGAGTGTGACTGATTGTTAGTAAAGTTTTACTTCACTATAACTGAGACTGAAAAAGAAACAAAAGGACAGTTTATATCACTGGGAAAATTCAGAGGATCTGAGTGGAACTCAGTGGTTATAAAAATGAAGAATATTAGTTAAACCCACTGTGCACATAGATAAAATGTCAAGTCTTTGGTGCAGAAAGAAAAAAAAAATCATTTACTTCTAATCAGTTACACTGGAGATAAACTTCAACCAAGACTCATCTGCACAAATATATTGAAGAATACTTCCTTAACCTTTTCTTAGTAATAACAAGGGAAAATAACAATTCCCCAGATTTCCCCTTATAAATGAAGGGGAAAAAAGTTCAAAGCAAACAAAACCACAAGATGAATAAGGAAAATCAATTCCACATACAGAGGGGTAATCTTTGACTTGCCATTAAATGGCATTTATAAGTGCTTAAAGAGTCAAATGGGATGATCAAAAAGAGATGATAATTTTTATTTTCCAAAAGCAGAAAAGAAAACTGAAAGGAATAGATATAGATTACACATTTTTTCAAAGCAACATCCCTGTTCAGTTGACACATTTTTCAATGGAAGAAAAAAATTAGGCAGAAGAATCTTTGAAGTGTTCTTGTGTTTTCTTTTCATCAATTTTTTTCTATTCTGAATGGCTCCTCGTTTTTGTAGTCGATGACCTGTTTATACAACATGTAAGTATTTGCTTCTTCAAAAGGAAGTTGGTAGAAATAAGAACTGGTGTCACAAAGAGGAAGACCTGTGAATTCTATTTAATAGCAAACTACATATGTTCACTTTCCTAACTGTACAGCTGGAGAGCAGATGCTTACAATTCTTTGTACTCTCCAGTTGTGGAGTAGGACTCCAGGTATACACCACTGAAAGACAACTTCATTTCCAATGAATATTGAATGTGTTTTGGAAACAAACAAATTTCTTCTCACAGTCAGGGCTGACTGAAGGAATGGGATAAAAAGATAGAAATCTAGGCCTCTTTTCTCTTTTCCTTTTAAATTAAAATGACTTTTTGCCTTAGAATATTGTACTGAGTGAAAACACACCAAATTAAGTATTCAAGGGGATCTGCCGTACTTTCACAAGTAAAAAAAAAAAAATGGTTTTTAAACTTCATGCGAGAGAGGAGGTGATCAGAAGTTTTTATCATGTTCATTTTGTTCTTTGACCCTAAGATAGTCTTATGTGCGACGATACCATATAGGTAGTATGAAATTATTTCCTTGTCATTCTTCTTGAATTGCATCTAAAGCAGTATGTGCATGAAAATTAGTATTTTCTTATAGTACACTGATTTGAATTGCCACTTACTAAGGCAAACAAGTTCTGATTCTTCTTCCTGTTTAAATTGACAGGTTTGGGGTTTATTTTTCCATTTGAGGTTAGGTTGGAATTGTAATGAAAGAAAAATAAAAAAGAGAGATTTGTTTGAAATGAGATGTTTAATAGCATTTAACCTTATTTCAAAACAACAGCAAAGAAAAAGAAGTTCAAAGTTGTCTTTAAGCTATTAAAATAATTGTGTTTAAAATGCACTATATATGTATTTGGATGCTACACATAGAAACTTTGGGTCACTGGTTCTTGCTAACATTTTTTCAGGAAATAGAGCATTATTCTAGCACATGTTTTGAAGGAAGTAGAGAAGAGTTAAATGGAAAGCTGTTAACCCCAAGTCAAAACTTTTCTCTATGTGTGCACATTTATTATATAAGGGACATACAGTCTGGAAAATACTTAATGATTATGTTCATAGTTAATTAAGTGGGACTCAGTAATGAATATGGCATACAACATTTATTTTCTCAGCAAAATAAGTCCAAAGTCTATTAGTCTACAGTCACAGTAGGGATTTTAACACCTTCAGCATTTAGCTTATGCTTTTACAGCACATTTTTTTGAAATGGCTTAACCTTGTGCATTACCAAGATTCTGCTTGAGTCTTTTCTCATGAACAGTTCTTTGTCAACCTCATTTCCCATTTTAGTCTTACACAATTTTATAAAGATCTTTTGCTTCTTCTAGGTTTAAAAAATGCAGTTTTTCATTATGTATTTCTTTCCATGTGATAATTTATGGAAGAGAACAGCTTACACCTCTCTTACATATTCTATTTGAATTCTTTTGGTTTTTCTCACTTTTTTACGTTCTTTACATCACTTCTTCTGCTACCTTCCCTTGAGAGAATAATTCCCTATGGAGCTGTTGAGCCTGGCTGGTACTTTGAAAGACAGTGCTGTGTTTTGAAAACTAAACAAGCTTTGTGTTCATGGTTGTTTGTAGGGGATTATAATTTGGAGCATGTGATACTTATCAAATTAATACAATGATACTAAAAGATATGTTTATTATAAATGATCACTTAAAATAGTTAAAATTTGGCTGAAAACCAGGTAGTTTCTATTCTTTACTTAAATGATAGAAGTGAAATGTTTTAGATAGATTTAAAAGAAAACCTCTTTGTAGAATTTCATGTCTTTTTAGAGAAATCAGGCTTGTGAAGGAGAAAGGAATAAATCTCATTGGAAAACAGTCTCAATATGGTCTAAAACTGCAAACATTTAGAATGTTTCCATGAATAGAGGAATAGTGATGTCATAACAGCATCGTAGGAGTGGAAAGGCTGGCTTCATGTCTGTCTTGGCAAACGTAAATTAACTCAGGGCAGATCTGCTTATGAAGGTTAGAAAAATCTTTAGGCCACAACTTCTGATCTTCAGTTTTCCTTAAGTTTATATTTCTTTTAAGCCTCACAATGTTTACTACAAATCTGGAGGGCAAAGATATTTTTCTTCATGTATTAATTTTATCACTAAATTTGAGAGGTCATTACTTTTTCTTTTTTTTAATTCAGTGCAACAGCTGTTTCATTTTTCATTAACATTTTTGTTTCCTACAGTACAGGAAATAGAAAGGGCTTTAGGGTTTCTAACTTTAGATTATATATCATAGCTTCTTATATTTGTCAAAAGAACAGCACATACAGTTCTGAAAAGCATGAACCACATGATCAGTGAGCATAGGCCAATCAACCCCCCTTCATGAAAAGCACACAGAAAGTATCTGAGTAAGATTGCTGAAACAGAAAATCAAGATTCCAAGTAGAAGTTGTCTGTTAATCTCTAAACTACTAATTTGTACTGTCCTAGGGTGACTTTATGATGCCTGTATCCCCAATCGTCTGTCCTGCTTGTGATGTATATTGAGTTCTGTACCTTTAAAACAGTCTGACAGTGAACCAGGAGAAGAAGATACGTGAAGTTTTTGTTTTGAAAATACTGCCGGACTCCCACGCATTCCTCTCCTAACTCAGGTTCGTAGAGGCACGGACAGCGGTGGGACAGAGATCTCCTGTGCTTTTAGTTAGTTTAGCTAGCTGAGGCAGAGAAGTTCTCTGGACTGGTTTTTTGTTTTTTTTTTTTTCCTTTTTCTTGGGATTGTTTAAATCTGCCCTGGACTGAAGAAAACCCAGAGGAGCACCGAGGTCTCGCACCTACGGCCCCTTCCCCCCCCAACCCTGGGCCTGGACCTCCAGACAGACTGGGATTGGTGAAGACTGAGTGAGCTGAACTACACCCACAGCAAAGACTTTCTCAGTTTTCCCTACTCAGAGCGGCAAGAGGTTTTATTGTTCATTTTATTGTCTTATTATTCATTCCCTGTGCTTCTAGGTATTTTGTTTATTAAATAAATAGTTCTTTCCACTTTTTTCTCTGAGGAAGTTATTTTCCCGGACTGGCAGGGGGGAGGGGTGGTTTGAGTTGGCTTTCCAGAGGAAACCCCCCCTTCGGAGGTTTCCTCCCAAATTTGCCCCAAACTAAGACAGTACTTAAGGCATCCCTGGAGGAGAATATGAAACAGATCCTACTGAGTCCCAAGACTCCTGGGAAACAGTCTATTTCATCCACCCAATAAAGCATGGCAATAACACATTCTTTTCTTTTGATAGATGTTCTCCTCTCTTCTTTGTACGCAGTGGGACAGATAATATGGTCTCATGATTCCATCCTTGTGGTGGCTTGTTTTTTCTGGTTTATCACGTTCTATATTCGAAGTTCTATTTTGATAAGATGGTTTGTTCTATGTACCCCTTTGATTTTCCCCTACTTGGGTTTTCCCCATTCCCTCCCACTTGTCATTTTTGTAAACCCTGCCCCTGACCCTTGTCAATCCTGCTCCGGCCTGTCCCTGCCTTCCAGAAGGTTCCAGGGAGAGCGTCGAGCGATTGGCTGGGGCTCAGAATCTCCTCCCTGTCTCTCCCTTCATTGGCCCCCCCTTTTACAGACAGCTGTTCCTCTCCATCCATGCTGTTGTCCCATTGACAGAACCCTTTCCACGCCCTTGGTGCCCACCTCCCTTCAAAACCCTGTGCATGTTCCCTGGCTAGGGGCTCTGTCCAGGGTTTCCTCCCTTGAATAAACTCCTTCTTGCTGCACTTGAGGTAGAGCTTAACCCATGAAGCTACAGTAAGTTACTGTCAGAAAGAAAGATAGAAATATTAATAGAATATTAATGTTGTTGCTAGTTTTATTTTTGGCTTAGTAAGCTACAAAAAAATGTAAATCAAAATAATAGACACAATAATACTAATAAGAGTAAGGGTTAATATTATTTTTGTACCACTGCAAATCTTGGTTTAGAGCCAGCACAATTCAATATTAAGAAGTGACAGGTAAAAAATAATCTAAGGTTCATATTGTATAAAAGGCATGTTTGAGGAAGTGGTTTGATACTCTGCTCTAAAAGTAATTTTGATACCTGTGCACTCTGGAGTCCAATGCTAAACTTAGGAATATAAGCTCATATTGCAAACATGAAATAGCACTAAATAATTTTATTTCTTTAGAAAAAAAATGCCTTGATTTCAGTGTCTATAACTTGTGTCTTCATTTTTACTGTGGTGTTTTTGTGACTTCATGGGATATGTTGTATATTTAATATTTCCCTTAAAACCATTTGGTTTATTAATTTTTTCTCTTCCCCATAACGGAACCAGCTACAGGTAAAACAGCAAATGGGAGAATGGTGGTAAATGTCATCAGATGTATGGAATGTCTGGGAAGAATAACTAAAAAGGCTTTAAGCCAAAAATTTGAAACAAACAAACAAAAAAAGGTTATTGAACAGGTTTATGAATTCACTAGTGGTATTGACAAACACAGAATCATAGAATATCCTATGTTGGAAAGGACCTAAAAGGACCATTGACTCCAGCTCCCAGATTTGCACAGGACAATGCCAAGAATCACAGACCCTCTGTCTGACTAAGATGGTTTCAGAAATGATTGAGCAGGCTTTCTTTCTGTGAAGCTTGTGGAAAAAATTATAAAATGTGAGATAATTAGATCTGTGAGTTAAAAAACTATTGCAAAACTGGGTTACTCTTCAAAGGAAGCACCGCAAAATTATACCTACTACCTTTCACTATTCACCTACCAGCACATTTTTCTTACTGTCTGGGAGATGATCAAGATTATATAAAGGTATTGCTTTCCATTTTAGACAAACAATTAACTCTCCTTACCCTTAATAATTTACCAAATTTAATCTCAAATACTTTTTCCTTTTCCTCACATAGGTTCCTTTAAGGTAAAGGAATTCACAAATCCAGGGAGACACATTTAGGAGTCTCAGAAAAGATGAAACTGTCTACCACTTAAAAAACTGTTCTCCACAAATTTTTGAGACAGGGCCTTTCAGGAACAAATTTTATGACGTAAAAATATTTTTTGCAGTGGGCTGACTTAGAGCATGTCTAGAGTAAAAAGGAGTTCTATTCCTTCCAAATCATTCAGGATTTATGATGCAGCTCTGATTTTCCCAAGAGAATTTTACTGTTTATTTTATTACAGCCATGGGGGGTTCTAAAGAAGAGAGAATTTAATTGGAAATATTTCTTAAAGTTGAAAAATTACCAGAAGAATGTTTAGAAAGGAAATTTTTCTTCCCCCAACTTTTGTTTATACATGAATTAATTAAAAATAGAATACACAGAGATGATTTAGCCATTTGTTGATATATGTTTTCAAGTCTTAATAACAACCCAATTCCCAATAGACACAACAGGAAGAATCCTGAGCATGTAGCTCCCACTGAAATACATTTTGAGATGCTAGGGATTTTGTCTATATCTTCACCAGGAGTCACAAATCATAAATATTTATGACTTGCTGAAGGAGTGGAAAGGATGATGAGATAAAATATCAGTACATTGAAAAGGTATCCTAATTTTAAAAAGAAGACTTGAAACAGCAAACTAGCAAACCATGAAGAGTAATAGTAATTTTGTCCCTACCTTAGACCTTAGAAGATACCACCTTTATCACAGGAGGTTCTTTTTAAAGGGAACACGTAAGGGTTTTAAAATATACTTTTTTTTCCAAGCGAATACGGTAAAACTAGTTAATGAGAAACATGAACATCAGGCAAACCTGACACTGTTAAGCTGAATTTATTAAGTGGTCCAAGTGACCACTTGTATCAGGAAAAGTCTTTGCACTTCCCTTGCACAAATGGGGAACAAGGGGTTTTTTGTTTGTTTGTTTTTTTCTAGGGAAACTGCAACACTTGCTGGAGCCAGTCTCAGTGTCAAGCTCTAGAGTCTTGGCACCAGTGTGAAGTTGCTTCACCTCAAGCAATTTGTTTCTACATGGTGCTGGATGGCCAAGCAATGATATCACACCAATTTTTACTACTGAGGGCTTTTAGGCAGATGTCAACACAAGCTACCAATCAATTCAGTCCATGATGTATATGTTTCAGTCCCAGTATATGTTTCCAAAATGTTAAGGTGTCATTCTCTAGCCACTTGTTTATCTGTGGCCAGCATCTAGGCTCACCACAGTCTGCTCTTTAAATGCCCTGTTGGACCTGTTTTATTTTACCCAGGGGTTTTGTCTATTGTTCTCTCAGCCACAGCTGATTATATTTTACTATTAAACACATGACGAAGGCAAGTACCCATGACAGGAGCTCTTACTTATTCAAGCCTGACTTTTGAGTGCCATCCTGAGGAAAAGGCAGTCAAGTTTCCAGAGGTGCTCTGTTAGAGCATTTCAGAACAAGAATTTGGGCTTTCCTTGGTTATGTCCTCCAGGGTGACAGCAACAACTTACTTCCCTGTCTTCCAAAATTGATAGGAATACTTAGTTCTGCAGGCAGTGCCCTGGGGAAAGAAAACCCAGAAATCGCACACCAAAACCCAAACCTGCATGTCCCACTAATAATACCCATCAAAACACCTGGATAAAATACTCTTCATCCAAGAAACCAATTTCAGTCATTTTGTAAAATGTTAACAAAACAGGATATAGGAACATACTTTATAAAAGGAAATCCTACCTTTTCCGGTTGAAATTTATAAGGAGGAAATGAGATGGGTTGCTGAACTCATTGCAAAAGGTATGACATTTATGTTCCCAAGGCCTGCAGCTGCTCTGGATCTCTGGTGGCTCTGCTGGACAGACCTCAGCCTGCTCCTGGACACCATCTACTTAAATACAACAGCATTGTCAGGAACATTCTGAAAAGACATTTGCTCAACTAGATTTTGCTTCTTTTTTGTTGTTCATTAGGTTTTGGTGGGAAGTGGAATTTGTCTTGGGAGCCACTCAAAACCAATCCAACTTAAAACATCCAGTGGCATAAAATGTTGGATAAAACTAATAGTAGAGCTTTGCTTTGTCCTGACTCTAGCAAAAAGACATTAACAGTCTCAATCAGGTCACCCAGGGGTGGACCAGGAAACACCAGAAGAAGAAAAGTGTCTTTTGTTTGCGATTTTTAAATTGAAGTCTGTAGGAAAGGATACTGGGAACTCGATAGTTTTACCTTATTGTGTTTAAATGTCTATTATCTGTTTATATACAATTAGAAGATAAAACTTTCTCTGGAGAAAAACTTGTGTGTTTTGCACTGAATTACCTTCAGTTTGTAGACTGTGACATGAACGCAAACACTTTGCATGGTGTTGCTGCAGGGTGAAAGTTGTCTTTCTGTGGCCTTCTGGCTAGTGGCTGTTGATTGGGTGGTAACTCTGTTGTCCCAGGATATAAGATTTTGCAACTAATACCCAGGAGAAATTCATTAGAGACAGATTAAGCAAACACAAAGACTGTAGGGATGTTGCACTTCCACAGATAGACAATAGCTGAAGATAGTTCAGAAAATTACAGGTGCTATGCAGGAATGAGGAGGAATCACAGCACTGGAGCATTTAGAGAAGCATTTGGGTAATGCTCTTAGGCACAGGGTGGGTTCCTTGGGACTGATCTATACAGAACCAGGAGTTACTTTGATCATACTTGTGGGTCCCTTCCAACTCACAATATTCTATGATCCTATGCCTCCTGTAACTCTTGAAAAATGAGGATATTCCAAAAGTCCGTTGTAGTTCCAATATTTAGAAAATGAAAGAAGAATTATCTGTATATTTGTTAGCCTAAGTTGGTTTTACAGAAAATGAGACTTAATGTAACTGATTCTCTGGCATCAATCCTCAGTTCAACCAATCCAATATTTTGAAGTCTATAGGTCAAAGTTCTTTGTGACCAACAGATTTCTCTTAATTTCTCTTGTTCTTTACCAATGAAAACAGAAACCCATGTCTAAATGTGTATACAGAGGAGACATAATAGGGATGTTGGATTTTTCAAAGAGAAACAAATTTCTTGCTGCCACTTGTTGAACAAAAATATTTAACTAAACAAGTGAATCTTCATCTACATTTCTGAGTAAAAATAAGATTTCAAATTAATGTTGAAACAGGAGAAAGGGTCACCCTAACCAAGCAGCACCCTAGAATGCCTTGACTGGAATCTAAGTGGGCTGTTTTCCCCACTAGAGATTGTGCCCTAATGACATATTCATATATGTGTAAGGGATATGGATATTGCTAACACCCAATTCTAAAGCAGCTTGAAGACAGATTCAGCTTTGTGATGGAAAAGTATTTGCAAATGTCTTTGGTTAATGTGGTGAAGAGATACAAAGTAGACAAATAGTAGGAGCTTTCCTGTTAAGTGCAAACCAAGAAAATGTTTATGAGGTTGTCAAGACCCTATAATTTAGGGATGCCTCTGCCCAAGTTAAGGTTCAAATGAATTCATATGCTGCAGTCAATAATATGGATGTTATTTAACAATAAATGTGAGGTAGAGAAATTAAAAAGATGGGGAGAGACGGAGAGAGGTCTCCTTTTTTTTTTCTTGACATGCAAAAGAGTAGAAATTATTGTCAGTCATGTAATTAATTATATCACTTAATTGCTGGTGTGAATTGATTGCTGATGATTGGTGAGACAATTATTTACAAATAAATTAAGATACTCTTGCAAAATTTCCTATAATTAAGAGATAGTAAGACAAAGTATTTCCAAAACAGTCATATGCAGCGTAGTACAATGGGAACCAAGAATGCAAGCAATCTTCTATCATTCATGCCAAAATATCTGAAAAAATGGTGAGGATGTCAGAGGTAGTTTCTCATCATGAACTCTGAACATAATTATGAAAAAAAAAAAGAGAAAAATATTTCCTTGATTCTTTGAAAAGACAGATATAAAGCTGATCTTATTTCTGTAAATGGCATTGTCAAAACCATAAAGAGATTGTCTCTCTGATACTTCTTTTTGCTTTTAAAGAATACTCCAAATTTTCAAGGGTGAAAGGAAAGCACACCCCAATGGCATATAAGCTGTAAAACAAGTCTGAAAAGAGAGTAGGAGAATTATATGTTCCCTAAACAAATATATGGGAAAGAAACCCACGAAAAGAATGATCATTTCCAAGAGTGTTAAGCTGGAATTTAGACCACTACAGACTTAAAATAAAGTATTTTTAAATGTATTTTGGTTGCTCTTAATCTCTGTTCCTGCTGGTGTGTGGTTTTGATGATTCATGTGTTGTTGTATCTCCATAGAGTCCTGGATCACTATTGGCAATCAGGTTGCAGAAGCTTCCACTGCTCCTGTTCTTGACTATTTGAAGAGATAAAGCCAGTTACGTTTTTGCCAGGATGAAAGTTGGCTTGATGCTGAGCTCAATCTTCAAGCTTTGACGTTTGTTTTTGTGTCATAAAGCAGTAGGAAACATGACTTGTTTGACACTCATCAGAAAATTACGCAGTGAAGTCAGTAGTCTAGAAATATCATTCCAGGAATTCAAACTCTAATTCTGTTCTTTATCCTCTACACTATTGCCTCATGCACTCTGCCGCGCCATTCCATACAGCATATAGTTTGCTGGCAAGAAAATATAAATAATTACCCATAATCATGTTCTAAGCACAGAACTCAGCTCCTGGTAGCAGTTGTGGCAAATATTCAGTTCTTACTAGTTCCTGTTCTGTCCTTTGAAAGATGTTTTGGGATTTTTTTGGTACCAGGGTAACTAGACGTCATTCATCCTTTGAAGTACAAACATCTTGCTCATTAGCTGTTTGTCTTGCTACTTAGGAGCATATACTTGTGTTGATTTTGCACAGCCTGGTTTTTGGTAGCAGGGGCAGGCCACAGAGGTGGCTTCTGTGAGAAGCTGCTAGAAGCTTCCACCATGTTGGACAGAGCCAATCTCTGGTGGCTCTGAAAATGAACATGCTGCTGGCCCAATTAGAGAAGTTTGTAACCCCTCTGCGATGACATAATTAAGAAGAAAATCAAAACAGTGCACAGGCAGTTGTTTTTTTTCCAGGGGTGGTGAGGTGCTGCTGCCAGGGGCCATCCCAGCCCAGCCAGCAGCCATGCAGGGCCATGGCCGCCGCCATCTCAGGGCGGCCTAGGGGGAGCCTTGCCTGCCTGGGCACCCCAGCCAGCCATGCTACGAACAGAAGGGAAGGGGAGGCAGCGGTGGCTTCTCCTTCCCAGCATCCCACATGAAGAGAGGCATTAAATACCTCCAGCGCCACAGCAGCCACCACCACACGTGCAATGGCAGAGAGGCCACCTGGCTGGCAGCAAAAACATGGGGAGCAATTCCCTGATGCAGAACCTGGACATAAGCAACCACTTGGCACTACAGGATCATGCAGGAATCTTTGAATTAGTGGAACTTGTTGACAATGGTACCTATGAGTAGTAGTTTTTTCTTCTAGTCAGAGAAGAGGAGGAAGTGAGGACATGTTAGGGAAAACAACATGGCAGCACCAAGGTCAGTGGAGGAAAAAAAAAACAGGGAGGGGTGCTTCAAGTGTTGGAACCAACCAAGATTCCTCCATAAGCCATAGTGAGGACTATGGTGAAACAAACTGTTCCCCTGTAATGCATGAAGTCCACTCGCAGCCCTCTGGAAAATGTGCTCATGCTGGAGCAGGTGGATGCCAGGGAAAACTGTAATCTAGTGGGAGACCTGAATAGAGAGACAGGGCCCCTGCCTCCAGAGATAGGGAGAGAGGGCCTTTTCTTCCAAACTAGAGCATCCTAACCTTCAAGGACTGCACCCCATGGACGAGTGACCCACTTTTGGGTCACTGATTGCCCGTAGGAGGGACTCACAGCATAGCAGAGGAAAGACTCCTCTCTCTGAGCACACAGAAAAAGATCTCGGGTGACAAAGTGACCAAGACCCTTACACCCTGTCTCCCTGCACTGTCAGAGGGAAGGAGGGAGGCACTAGGCACTGGGGGAAGAAAGGTAATTTAAAGGGTTATTTTACTTCTCATTATCCTCCTCTGACTCCATTAATAATAAATTTACCTTATACCTTTAAATTTGAACCTGTTTTGCCCTTAGAATTTTTTTTCTCCTAGATCTTAACTCATGAGTCCTTAATTTTTTTCCCTCTCCTCTGCCCAGCTGAGAGCAAGAGAGGGTGAGAAAATGATTTTCATGAGTGCCTGCCATTTGGCCAGTACCAAAACACAACGCTGAAGTTCTTATTTCTTCTTTTGTACATCTGTAACAATCAGACATCATACTTTTAGGCCTGTTTAGCTTTGCCTTTGCCTACATCTAGGAGGATAGTTCAATATTAAAGCAATTTTCTAACACTGGTGTGCTTCTGTTAGAAGATTTATATGTTCACTAGATAGAGCTTGACTCTCCCCTTGTAAATCTGCCTTAACTTCAAAAATGGGTCTTTATTTACCTACATAAAATAATTAAAATTGCTCCAATAAAAGCAAAAGAATCTCAGTGTGAGAGATAAGCCCCTACTAAAAATATCCTAAAACTCAATGTTTTGCTGAATCTCCTTGAAAATAGGACCCAGGATCTCAGTTACCTTTGGGAAAGGAAGGATTTGAACTGGGCCCTCTATGTGCTAGCTTGTTTTTCTCATTACTTCACTAGCATCATGTGGATGATGGGCCAAAATACCTTCTAATGGGCTTGACCTGGATCACTTCAATGCTGTTCCTGTCTATGCATGAATTCTGAGGAGGTATTCATCACATTTTGTTAGATTTTTCTAACTAATCAATTTAGACTGTTCTCTGCTACTATATTATTTTTATGCATGCTTTGGTGCATTTTAGTCTTCTGTGAACTACTGTTGTACCAAAGGAAAATGAGAACACACCCCCTGTAGTGAGCATTTAAAATTGCAGCTTTCAAACATGTCTCTGTCTCTGGCATTACTCTTAGCCTTGGTTTCCTGCCAAAAAAACCCAAGACACTCTATACTATGCAGTGAAGTGAATCTCCAATAGAACTTGAGTGCTTTGAACAGGCCTAAATAATGGTCCCAACCTGCCTCCCCTGGGGTCTTCACCTGCTGGAGACCACATTGCTGGAGTCTCATATCCATGGGCTGAGAAGCCCCTTTTCAGTTCAGCATTTTGATTTGAGTCCCTGCCTGGGATACCTTATCAGAATGCAAGTTTGCAGTTCAGTCACAGCCTATGCTTTTCCCCTGTTTATGGTCCCTCTTGATCCAGACTCTGTCATGTCTGGACTTCTTCTTTTATGGGAGTACACATAACTGAATTCACAGCAACATCAAAAACATTTCACTAAAAGCTAGCACTCTGGAAAGATCAGAAAGGGCTCACTGTTCATCAGTTCTCAAAGACAACATGGATTTCCCTAAAAATGGATGTGGAAGACACATTTCAGCTAATGTGGTTTAGATGGAAATGTAAAAAGCCCCACAACCTTGCTTTCTATGAAACATGTATAGAAATACTGAACACTGTAAGATCTCTTTTCAAATTAATTTTTTAATGATGCGTTTAATCAGGAGCTTTTGATGGCTTGCTTGCAAAGAATACTGACAGATTTATAAATGCACTGTAGATACAAGAAGACCTTAAAAGTTATAGTGAAAGGGTGGAATGGGACAAAGAAATAAAATATAGGATGGTCCTTACTTAAAGGAAGAAAGACAAGCAAAAGCACGAGACTTGAACTTCCCTGAGGCATTAAACTTAATTTAAACAGATCTGCATTCATGAAAACAAAACTAACTTCTAGGAAAACCCTGCCATGGGCCGGTATTTTCAATCACTGTATCTCATAAAAGGCCTTAATTTACTCTACTCTTGCTTGTTCTAATGTCACAGAAAAATAATGAAAGCCCCCTGTAGACTGATTATTGTTATACTTCATGCCTCGAGTAATTTACATTCTTTAAGCCAATTAGTTTTGTAGGGATTTTTTACATTTCTATTATTCTTTTGTAAATATGAAGATCCTTAAATTAAAGAAAAATTGGGTGTTCTCATCCTCTTTCAGAAAACTTCTCATTTGTAGCTTCTGGTGAAGTTGTAATTCCTTGATTTATTACTGCACAATTGAAATCCATTTATAAATTACCATTACAGACTGTTTTATGAAATTTTCTATACAAGGCACAATTCACAGTATCCCTTGAATACCTTCTAAATGTACAATAAAATGTCAAAAATTTAATGTGCATTTTTACCCCAAACCTTCAGAAAGAATGCTGAAGAGCATTCTTTATGAAACTCATATAATAGCTACTAAGTATATCAAAGAACACATGATCAAAATGCTGAATTTTGATCATGTGTTCTTTGATATACTTAGTAGCTATTATATGAGTTTCATAAAGCTTCTATATTCACCCAGAACTATCATTGCATGAAATAAACAAACAAAAATCAAGAAAGAGATATTTCATGTTTTCCAAGTACGTCTGTGTAATGATTTAACATAAAGTATTTCCTAAAATAAAATAAAATTAAGTTTTTAATAAGTTTTTTGGGGATAAAATAATCAAATTAGCTTATTTGTTTTAACAGAATCAAGTTTTCATTTATTTCCCTTTCCATTAAAAAACAGTGATGTCTTTCATTCTGTTATAGAATTGATTCTTTTGTAACTAATATTCTTAATTTTTTTTGTCTAATGCTATTTTTAAAACACAGACAAAGGATGAGATGAGTTGATAGTTTTATTTTTCTTGAAGCTCAAACACCTCAAAATACGATTTCAGATAACAACTGAAATGGAAGATAAATTGAAGTAGTTCCCCATATGGCAATTCTGTAAAATGTTTGTGAAATAATAAAATATTTCCATAACAAAAGCTTGAACTGTACCTTTTTCCCATTGGTTAGCTACTCCCAAGAAAAATCCCCAAATACAGTTTCACTTTTTTAGCCTATTTTCAAATATATTGCATACATTAAAAATACCTGTGCAGAGGCTTACAGATTCACAAAACCACCTTTACCCTTCACTTCCTAAAGCTGAGGTTCTAAATGGTGATTCAAATTTATAACTATGCTGACGTAATTACAAGAATGGTTTTCTCTCATCTTAAACTTTTTATGCAAGGAAATTAAAATTATTAAATATTAGTTATTTATACTTTATTTACAGCATCCTCAAAATCAAAAATAATTCTACTGTTTTATTTCACTTGACGTGAGGAATTTGAAGGAGAAAATAATGTTTCCTTATGAGCCACCAATCATATAAATACTGGAGCAGCTTCATTGTAAACTGAGGCAGGCAGGGACATAAAAGCAGTCCTTTGGAAGCAAGATTTAGACCTGAGTTCAAAGTATATTGGCCCATCTGATGCATAGGGAAGTTCAAAGTCAAGCCTTTCAGTTCTTTAAAAGCAGTAAAAAATTTTATATGCACCTCAATGACCACTGGTAGCTATTTTCCCCCAAGAGCCTGGGCCACTCTTGTTTGAATGTAGGAAATAATGTCTCTATTTCTTCCCCATGTAAAGATAGTTTGGCATTTAATTTATCTTACACGACAGTGCTCTGTTTCCTATTAACAGGTCTATCTTCTAATTTTGACTGACTTGGGATACCCCTGATTCAATTCTGTGCAAGCCAAGGTACCAAGTGTATCTAACTGACTATAGAGAATTTATAAACGTTTTAGATAATATTCCTCTAAACAGCATATCATAACTGAAGAGACATTATGATTATGTATCTCAGGTATGTGATGGGGCAAGAGAGAATTAGCAATGTTTCCATAAGGAAAATTAACTTGGGGCAAACACATTTTAGTATTTGGTCTGCAAATTATCAGTACTAGTAATGTACGTGAGGAAGTTGGATGACTAGTTTTACAATGTGGTCATGTAGGCTTTGAGAATATCTGGATTTTTAGTGTCTTACGTATGCACACATCAAATATAAGAGAGTACAGTGAGGACGCAGATAAAAAAATTGCTATTTAGAAATTATATTAAAGGTCTTTTAAAAGGTTAGGGTTTGTGCATTTTCTGTTATTTGTGGGTTTTTTGATTACTAGGATAAGCAGCAGTTTTGACGAATCTCAGTGTGAGAGATTTTACACTATCTCTAGTGACTTTCTGACTTACAGTCAGATACTAGCATTCCTTTTGCTTTATGGACAAATTTAATGTGGAATATAGTCCCACAGTATTGCAGAGACATATAAGAGCATATGAAATATGACTATACATATGAAATTTTTATTCCCCTCCCTCTTCCCTGTAAAAACTGGATAGGACACCTGGAAATTGAATTTAAGTGCAAACTCCAACTACTAAATTGGGCTAATTTCTTACCCAGAATCATAAAACGAAATACTGTTCTACTGACTACACTGACTTCCTTTTGTAGTTTGAGCTTTACTTTCATTGGATTACATAAAAATGTCCACAGAATAAAAAACTAAGATGGTAGTGACAAATTAATTAGGTATAAATAATTCTTTTATTTTTTCATGTTGACTGATTAATTTTTCTTTTTATATTGAACTGATTCATATGTCTTTCCATTAGGTTCCTACAAGAGATGTATATTTAGTAGTGATACTTATTCATAATCATTTAGTGACTTTCTGACTGATTTTTTAAATTTATTTATTTTGGGGGTTTTGTGGGTTTTTTTTCAGATATTTAGTTGCATATATGAGGAACTATGGGATAATTAAAAAAACAAAACAAAGCAAAACAAAACAAAACAAAACAAAGCAAGAATAAAGAAATATTTTTCACTGAAGTGATCAGCCTGCCACTAGAAAATGTAATAATATAAAAGCCTTACTTTTGCTCTCTCTCTTTTTATTCCAATTCATTGTGTTCAGGTTTTACTGTACAATGTATTTATTTACATATGTAAATAATTGTTTGGTCATAAATATACCAGAAAATTGTACTCACTGTATTTTCATTTAAGATGTTAATGAACGGCACAAAAGTTCCCTGTTTTTTCTTATAAGGATTTGTTTCTATATGATCAGAATCTGAAGCAAGAGAAAATTCATACATAATTTGCTTTTCATTAGCAACATTCAAAACTTACCAAGCTCTTTTCTTGTAAACTCTAATTTGCATTATTATGTTTAAGCCTTACTGTCCAAGATCAGTGAAAAAAACTATTCAAAAATTTTTATATTTCTTGCCTTGTAAGGAGCCACTGCCCAATTTCTCAGAGAACTGGCTGTTTCCTTGCTATTTATGGTGGTATTGCCCCCTATAATGGCAAGAAGCTGTTACTAGGAGCTATCAGAGATAGCATGAACTAAGACATAGGGGATACTGCACTAAGAATGACATAAAAGTCAGAGTAAGAATGCAAAGGATGTATTTCTGCTGAAGTTTTCGGTCAAAGAAATCTGTAAGTGAAACAACCAAAATATAGGATGATATTTCATTCATTTTATTTCAAGGTAAAGTAAAAATTGGACAGGTATCTCTTCCTTTACACTGAACGTATGAATTTACACTATTTAAACTTGTAAATAGATAGGAAAAAATTACAGATTTTTTTTTTCATGAACAGAATACCCACACATGTTCCTGTTATATGTCCATTAAAAACATATACCCGCTGTGCTTTGCCGTGGTTTATTAACCTACCTATGAAAATTTCATTGTGAATGGAAAAAAATGCTACTAATTGAAATATTTTCAAATTTAAGTTCTCCAAATCAGATTAAATGTCTCAAAAAATAAACAGCATGCCTCATATTTTCTTGCATGAATAGAAGAATAGGCAGTAATATTTACTAACATTATCCTTCTGATGTACTAAACATCACTAAAATTTCTCCAGGAGCATTGGTTAGTGACAAAGTTCAGAAAGATTGGGATAGAGAGAGACTCTTGAGTAGGATAAAGGGAAGGCTGAATTAATCACCTTTTTAGAAAGCTTTGCCAAGCAAAATGGAGTAGGTTTTTGGGTTTTTTTTCCATTTTCTGCGAGGTATAGAACAAGAAAAACTGGTCATAAATTGCAGCCAGGACGTCAGGTTAGATGCTAGAGAAATTTTTCTATCACTAAGGGTAGTAAGAAATGTAATAGATTGCCTGGAGAGGCTGTGGATTTCTCTGTCATTAAAGCCCTTTAGAACAGATGGTGAGTATGTGACAGAAGTGATGTAGCAATGTCTAATTCTCTCTTGGGACAGAAGGATAGATTAAATGACCCCTTAAGGTTCTCTCAGCTTCTTCTGCCCTTTTTTCTTTTCAAGTCTAAAATGTTTTACAGTACATTAAATTTTCCTATCCACTTGTATAGCTGAAACTGTTCTGTATAATCTCTAGGTAACTTGCCAGTATCACTTCGCCACAGTGTTCTCCTCTCCCTGAAGACAAAGAATTAGATATTTATTTTCCCCAAAGGTATTGGATAGACTAAGGGATATGTGTGACTGTGTCAGGTCAACTAACACTTCTCTATCAAACAACTTTTAGCACACTGAACCGAAGGTAAGGCAGAATGCACACTTGATTTTTAAAAAAGCATGCTGTAAGCAAACTTTCAAAATTTATGGTGTTTCAGAAAGTGCATCAGTGTTATAGTCCAGCATAAATGTTTTTAGAATTATTTCAGTTGACCTTCCAAGGTGAAAAGTATTTGTACACCTTTTTTCCCAGGAGTTGTTTTCTGTTGTATTCACATTAAGTCAAAGGAGAAAAGAACGAATCTTCAAATACCAGAGCAATACCCACTTAAACAGGAATTCAGCAAATGTATTGTCACTGTTGGACACTAAATGAAGAAGCTTGACTCCAATGTAGAAGAAAGATCAGAAGGATTTATTTGCAATCCATTCAGCCCTTTTATAGCATGCTGGGCTGAGAGGCACATTATTGGCCCATAGGAATGACACCTCTCTGGTTCCATTGGTCAAGCTTAGAGAAACACAAAGGCACAACTACACAGAATTGTTTTAAAAAACAAAAACTGTTGTTTACAAAGATTTGTCTAGAGAAAGAGGCTCCCAAGAATTCTTCCCTTGGAACGTTCAGCGGCTGCTATCAGGCTAAAATTTCTCTGATTTAGAAAAATCAGAGCCACAATGTATTCCAATTTGAAAATGGATTTGGAAGTAAAGGCAAGCTTTGGAGACAGAATAGTATATTTTGCATTAATGGACATTGACTGAACATTTACACAATTTATAGTTCATCCTCTGTGGTTGATGAACTCTGTTCATATTTTTCATATTAATATACTTCTTACCTGGTGCTTAACTCAAAGTCTCCAAATGAAATTTTGGGTTGATATGTCACTTTTCAAGGGAACCTTTGTGAAACATAAAGTTTGTTAAATATCTTTATATTTTTTTATTGACATGGGGTAGAGAAATTTTGAATTGCAAGGTATAAATATTGCAGTACTTTACTGTTCACTGTTTCAAAATAAAAATAGAAATTTATATCAGAAACAAAATACTAATTTTCTAGGTAAAATTAATTTTATCTTTTGGTAAGCAAACAGTAATTGGACTAAATTTTCCTATGATTAGAAAGTCTCACAGATCACATGTATTTCTGAGTACTACAGCCATTTTTCTTTTGAAGTTCTTACTTTTCATAAATAAGTAACATCACTCAAAACTATTCAAAGTAGACATATAGCAGCCTTTATCTTCTTTTTTCCTATATATAGCTTATAGCTTTTCTTTTTTTACAACTAATAAAGTATTTCATTAGCATTTTAATATTTCTGAGTTCTAAATTTTCTTAAAGTCCTCAATAGCAACACAAAATATGATACTTAGTTTTCATGATAAAGATAATTAAGTATAGTTTGACTGTACATAATCAGAAGCCCAGTATGTAATTCCACTGGGAAAAAAAAACAAAAACCTGTCTATTTTGAATAGCAAGGAAAAAGGCTCTTCCAGAGCCTTCTTTACTGTATAAGGGCAAATATATCCGCCCTGTTACTATAGACACACTTTAATTCTGTTTTATTTGTACATTTCAATTTCATATTCTACATACAATCACAGAGGTAAAAATGCTATATGGATCATGATTAACAAGTCATGTAAAAAGAATGAGACATCTGGGCTGCTCTGCGTTCCCCTTTATTGGCATCTTCTCTCTGTCCCAAAATTCAGTGAGTGTATAGAGGTTTTGTAGAACACAATGAATAATCTGTTTCTAAAACACTATTACTTGTTTAAAGGGAAAGCTTAACCAGTGTGGGAACATGACTGAGATTGGAAAGATAATGGTATGGAAGTTCTAGGGAAACATGCAGTTGCTACTCCCCATATGGAATGTGGTCAGCATGTCTGACCTCCCCCACACAATACAATCCAAGGGGGATAAACTGATGATGGAGCAGAGTAGAGCCAACATTGCCAGGCTCTGCCAAAACCCTTGCAGAGGAGAGAACTCAGTGGCACTTTCCAGCTGATAAACCACATAGTAACTGAAAACCAAGGGAGGTAAAGGAAGATGTCCCCATCCCAAGGTTATCTCAGGTATTATCCTGAGATGTCCAACCCCAAGATACGACTACCACTCACTAGTGAGATGGATGACTAAAGTCACCCAAGCTCCACCTAAATGTAAAGAAATAGTGTAAAAGTAAGATAAGAATGAGGAGAAGTAGGGGAAGACTCCAGCATAATTTCTGGGATCAGTTGAGGGGCTGAACCTGTCTTCTCCCCCATAGAGACACCTTATGGGTAGAGAACTGTTCTTTGCATACTGAATGATTGTCTTGAGCCAGCTTTTATTGGGGAATAGAATGTTTTAGTATACTGTTTGAATTAGTATTACTTTGACTATATATTTGCAGTTAGATACTATTACTGGCAATTCTTGAACCTTAAATTCTCATAGTTTCACTAGTAGTCTTATTCTGTAAAATGTTAATGTGAATCCTTCAAGGGTGCTGGCAGCAGCTGTCAGTGGATAAAGGTGTGGAGACCCAAGAGGGGTTTCTGTATTTGGTGTGTGACTGAACAAGACATTTGAACTGCCCTCCAATCCAGTGGGACTGTTCACTGAAGGGTTCCCATAATGGGATACTGACAGACTGATTGGGCACAAGGGTCTTGTCTTTCCTGGGGTTCTGACAGACTGATCAAACACAAAGTGTTTGAGAAAATCTTTCCTTTTAACAACACAGAGCCTAAGAGAATAAAATATCAGGTAATTAAGAAGCAGGAAATGCAAATGAAAGAGTATTTGTATAAATAAACAATATACATTTTTGAGGTAGAAAAAGGAAGTGTGATATTTCTACATAGCATTAAAAATTGTATTTTCAAATTTCTGCATCTAAATGCCACCGTAAAGGAGATCAGTCTGAAGAATATCATACTTATCCTAAGAATATTATACCTATCCTACATAGACTGCATTTGCATCAAACAAACGTACTTATAAAAATTCCCATTACAAGGGTAAAAAAAAAAAATCGACATCTGTTAACAAATACTAAGTAAGAATACCAATTTATAGATACGGCCTTAATCAAGGGACTAGCTATAAGTACTGAGGGGAGAACACAGAGTAAAAATATTAGTAATTGAGGTATGGCAAATGATACAGGACTTGCCAACCCATAGACAATAATAAAAATTATTCAGTGCATCAGGAGCTAGATTCAGGTTTCTGCCATGGGAGTCTCCCCCAACCCATTCTCAAATAAATGTACTCAGAGGTGAGAAAGGTGGATTTTCTTGTGGTCTTATCTCCTCCTCTTGTAACTTATCTATTGGCTTTGTGGGTTTCCTGGAAGGAATTTTTGATGCTCAGGACCATGGCAAATTTTTGTCATAATTTTATTTAAAATTGTCATCAGCCTTGTTTTAACATTTCAGCTACTATAAAATGTAGCTGCTTTCCTAGAATTTAGGATGACACTTGTAAAAGTATTTATGTCCATGTCTACCGTAAGCTTGTTTGCATTTCCATTATAGCTGTACTACAGTGCAGCTACAATTCAATTGGAGCTACACTGCAATTATCAGTTTCTTGAAATACACAGAGGAGTCCATATTTTCAAGATCTTGAAAATCTTTCTATTGGTCTTGACAGGCCTGGGTGAAATGCACCCTGAGAAACCTCAAACAGCTGAATTTGCAGGTTTGATCTTCTGTTACAGTCACAAACACAGCACAGAGACAAATCTGTCTTCACTGCAATGTATCTTATCTACAATGTTAGATTAAATTAACCATACTTGTAACTAAATAATGTTCAAAAAAGCTTTACAATGAGGCCATGATGAACTATTGTTATGTTATGTTTGTCTCCAGTCTTTCATATCATAACCTGGACAAGTCCATGTTTAGCCTAGAGGAAATTTTATATTAAAGTACCTGGCAGGAACAAGATGGCCTCTGTACATCACACACTGTGAAATGCCATCTGATATCCTGAGGGGGAATTTTTCAAGTGGCAAATCTCACTCGGGGAATTTTCAGCAGTTTGCAGGACTTTTTGAGAGTGTCTACTTTCAAAGAATTATAGAATGATAAAATGGTTTAGGCTGGAAGGGACCTTAAAGATAATTTATTGCCAACCCCTCTGTCATGGGCCAGATTGCTTTCTTCCACTAGACCAGATTGCTCCAAATCCTATCCATCCTGACCCTGAACACTTTCAGGAATGGGGTGTCCACAGCTTCTCCGGGCAGTCTGTTCCTGCTCCTCAGTACCCGCACAGTAAAGAATTTCTTCTGAGGAAAGAAGTCTTTTAAAGACATTTTTCTTTTTAAGTTTCTACCCCCTGTTCTATCACTAAATTGTTCAATTCAACATGTAACAAGAAATATTTGAGCTACTTGCTTTGGGTCAGATCCTCAACTGGTCATTAAGCTATCAAAGTAAATAAGACTACGACAATTTGCATAAGTTAAAACGTTTGCGCTCTGATGAAAAACCTGATATATGTCAGGTCAAAAAGAGCTCACAGAGAGATGATTTTGAACACTGGTGTATTGTAAACAAGATTAGCTGCAATATATGAAGAGACATGACAAGCACTGGTATTTGGGAAACCAGTCCTAAAGAAGAGAAAGATCTTTGAACAAAGGAGACATCAGCTTTCCCTATGTAACTTTCCTATGTGTAACTAAGTTATACTTTTCTGGGTTACCTGATTTCAGTGGAAGTCCATGACAGCACAGCCGTCTTAGTCATATCCTGTTTGCATACACCTCTGTATATTTTCTCTAATTAACGTTCTCTATTTAATATACTAAGAAAGCAGGGAAAAGAGATAACTGAAGAAAGAAAGAAGAGAACATCAGTGGGTTTGCCTTATTTTTCCAAGAAAACTAAAGGAGCAGAGGAATGAGCTGGAGAGCTGCTTTAACAGAGCAAAAGAATTACCTTCGGCTGGGAGATGAGAAAACAAGTCTGGGACTGTGAGTGCTTCTTTTGGGTAGAGGACGAGTATATACATTGAGAGAAAACTAAACTGGTACAGGACGATTTTACAATCTTTGCCTGGAATAATCTGAGCATCAGTGTATGCTTATTAATGCTTAGTCATCAATAGTATGGGGGCATTTTGACCAACCTAAAAAGAGCAAGAAACTGAAAACTTTCTGTAAATACCTTTCCTCGTAGATGTTGCAAGCCTCATATGCATGGTGATATATATATGCATGAATATTTATATGTGGGATGGGGTGAGCAACAGGAAACTACCAAGAATAAAAATAGTTCTATCCAAGTTAAAACCAGCATAAGGTCTCTGTATAACTTGTTTGGAAAGTATTAGGAGTATAGAGGTGAAAAGTGAATAATATGTGAAATATAACTTAGAATTCATTCTGTTAGATAATATTCTTACAATTCTTTGAAATGGAAACCCCTCAATATCATATGATAAAGTTCAACATAAATTTATGCAATGATAGCATATATCTTTCCTGTTTCATTTCTCTGAATCTCTAAATTTCAATATTGGGCTGTCATGCTATGCCTTCTGAATTTAAAACTGAAATATTTCAACAGAGATAGACACTATGAAAATTATCCCCATTACTCCCTGGTTGATAGCTCTGCCACTGTTTGAAACAGCTGAATTCCCAGTGTGCCAGTTGTCACTTCTGTTATCAGCAGAGGCATTTATTTCTGTACTCAGAGTGTAGCACACTTTAATGAATCTGAAATACAAGAAGACATGCAAAACTGATTTTGCATTCCATGCCCTTAAGCAAGCCTATTATCCATGTTGCGAAAACAGCAAGTTAGCATTTTTGTTGTAATTATTTGGGATGATTATGTATTATGTTTCTACTCAGAGGCATTTTCTTCCAAAGGAGTTTATGCAACTACTAGCTGAGAAAAGGCAAAGCAGCACTCCAGAGGCATCTGCCTTAAGAAAGACTCATGCAAGTTTCCCTTGACAAAGCTGGCATGATTTATGATTGAAAAAAGTCCACAATGCATGTATTGTATGTCTCAGATAAGAGTGATTCAGGACTGTGTGCGAAAGAACACTTTTTCAACACTTATACTAATGATTATAATAATTCTTAAACTGTGTGTATTTATGCTGCGCAGCACTACGATACTAGTGTCATCCAGAGATTTAAAAGGCAATGTTTTAATTAAGCAGTAGATTCCCTACAGTGAGGGACCACTGCTTCACTAATGCACATTTCCAAAGAAATATATTTTGAAAAGAACTCCATGAGTGTCATTGACGTAAAGAAATGCTTCTGCAGCTGTTAGGAAGAAGTGAAGCCTCATGCAAACCTCATATTTACTTTTTCATTTAGTAAGTTGTAAGACTTTTGTCTTACTTTTCATTCATACTGGTCTAAGTGCAGAAAAGTACAGAGAGATCAGCAGTGGAGCTGGCTTGCTAGAAAAATGAAACAGCACTGCTGCACTGCTGACTGAAAAATGTTGCCACCCGGATATCTGATGTCATTGTAGCAAATGTCCTAATCTGGGCCTGGAGCATAGGGATGGGGACATCTGGTTTCCTTTCTCTTCCAAGGATAAGGAGTTGCTCACCTTGAAGAAAAAAAAACCATGATTACTATTAGGGAAGGGTAAGAGGACAATTTGGCTAGATGGGTCCACACGAGGAACTGCGCCAGCTGTGTAGCTGGGAGAGCAGGACAGGACAATCAGGTGTTTGTTGCAGAGCCCTTTAATGACAACAGAGACTGACAACCACAACCAGCGTCAAATCAGCTAGGACACTGGAATTCCCATCTGAATGCAGAAGTGTTGTCTTAATGAGTAAGGGATCAGTAGCCCTTGAGCTGTAGGAGTAATGAAAGAGTGGAAAAAAACACAGGTGGAAACGTTGCGATAGACCCATCTGTGCAGGAGATGCACAGCCACTCACCAAACACAGCCAAGTCTTGTTATTAGTGTGGTGAACAGACACATTACAAACAACCAGGCCTCAGGAGATATATATAGGGGTGCAATCATAATAAATACAGCATTAACTTCAGCAATCTGGCTCTCCAAAGGGGTGTATACTCTATTTATAATATTAACTCTACTGTCTGGGCCTCAAGGAGGAAGTGTACAATAATGAATATAAAGATTTGGAAAGGAATTAATAGAACTAATCAGGATGAACTACCCAGTTAACCTCCTCTCCTCAAATCACATTTATTAAAAAAGCTATAAACAGAAATTACCCAAAATTCGTACCAAAAGTATAATTACTAATGGGAGAATACGCAATGAAACAGTCTTCAAAATTGATAAGGAAAAGTCTTGACTATTACAGCTTGAAATCAGTAAAGGGATCAAAACATTCACAAGGTATTCTTTCTTCATTAACCAGGCATATTCATACGTAGAACAGCTGGCTTTGAAAATCATTGCAAAGGTATATTTCCTGCTCTGAAACAGTTTTTGTATATGATAACCTCTCCTGAGAAACTATTTTAAAATTAATTGTTGGCTATGTTTTACATAGCATGGAGGAAAAAAGATAATGCAGTAAAATTAATTATGAAGTGACTTATTTGATTCTAAAACATGATGAGAAAATAACATATTCTGGGCTGTTATCAATGTGTGAAATGTGTTGTGAAACTTCTTACCTAATATCTTTCAATTTTTTTCTTAAATTACTTATTTGGGAAAAAAAATTGTACATAAAATTGGGGTTTATTGCATTACTTTAAAATTATTGGTACAGACAGCTATCATTATTTAAGATGACAAAAAAGAGTAAACTTCAAAAGGGAGTTGTATATTGAATGTCCAACAATAATTTTAGGAAATTGAACTTTTGTTTGGAATTGGGTTTGATAATTCCAATTTAAAAAATATTCATTTTATTGTTCTCCAAAATATATTTCTATTAGAAGTATCAATGAAAATCCATCTTACACATCAACATATATAAATTAAAATACTGTTAGCATAAAATTGCAGTAATTAAATCAATACTTGCTGTATAATAAATCATATAAATAGATAAGATTTTTGAAGATAACTAGTGACTTGTATTTTGTTATTATTTGGGGTCTTAGTTGATTGTCTTTACAAGGACTTACCTTCAAAGTGTTATTTGATAAATACTTTCTGAAAATGGACCTGTTTAATCTGTTTCCTCTTAATTTGGACCTGACTCAAGACATATAAAAGCTGCACATTGCTTTTAAGTTACCAAATGATAAAAGGAAGAAGGGAGAGAGGTAGTGATAAAAACACAGAACAAAATATTAGTCTTTAAAATAATTTTATAAGACAGGATTTTTTCAGATCTACTGTTGAAAAAGATACAATTATATGATTGAATGAATTTTAAATAATTTTTTTAAAAATTCTAGATTCTTCTTTGACCAAGAATGCTGAGCAAGGAAGCAAAGAATTCATTTCAGCAGATAATGCAACCCATGACTGGATAGCCCACAAACAGCAATGAACTAAAAGGTGTATGACATTGAAGAGGCGGTGATGTGAAGGACTGAGGAGAATAAGCATTCCACGACAAAACTGAAACCTTTGGAAGTATGTGAGAGACTTAATTGTATGCTGCACACAGGTTCATAACAGCAAACACAACATGAAAATGAGAGCTAGTGGATGAGAGATTTGAGAACCAGGAGCTTATGGACTATTTTACAACAGCAAAAAGCTGACATCCAATTTCCTCTGAAAGCAATAAGACAAAACAGAAATCTACTGTTCATATTCTCAGGGCATCTATAGGTAAGGCTGTATCTTTATGTCAAAGTTTGTGTCTTAAAGAGAAGTTCTATGAGCCAATAAATGATTGTTATCAAAAATGGAAAAAGGTATCAAAACAAATTGAGAACATTTCATTAATGCAATATCCTCAGCTTTTTAGATGGCTAGCTGTTCTACTGGTTTTCTGTAATTGTGCATCATATCTCAAGAGAAGAGTGTGGCTTGTTAGAAGTAACATTTTTGCCTAAAAGTACAGATTCTGTATTTTTAACATGTTATTCTATATTTGAATACTAGCAAAAAGTGTAACTTGTTAAACATTATGATACTTTTCCTTCCTGCAAAACTACAAAAGGCTGGAGGGGAAAGAGTAATTCATAAGAAGCAGAAAGTGAAATATTCTATCCCAGTATCTGGGGTTTTGATTGAATGTGCAGTTTTGAAAATTTTATAACTTCAATATCTTAATAATATAAAATAAATTGAGATATCCTTATGTTGAACTGAAAACTTTATGTTAGTTCAAACCTCAAATTATTTTGTATTAGCATAAGAAAGGAGTATCATAGGGCCAGCTGACTTAAGAACTTTCCACACAATGAGAGAAAGCTTTCAAATCTCAACTTAAATGATCTGTCCTTCTGTTCCCTCCATCTTTGACAATGTATTAGGAGACAATGTGCCTTTATTCATGTTTCATCATTGTTTTAATTTGAATGGCCAAAAAACTCCAAAATTATTAACTGCTTTCCTAATTTTTTAGGGAACCATATTCTGACTACAGAGGATCTGATGCTGATCTGGAGAGTTTTGTCTCTTATGTAATCACATTTAGCTCTTTTTTTCTCCTTCATTGTCAAAAATATTCACATCTAAAAATCATTCTTTCTATAAGTGCAAAATCTTCCCCAATTTACTTCTGCCTGGCTTTGTTGTCCTTTTTGTTAATGATTTTCCTGTATCACTTATGGTGCCTCTTTCCTGCATCTTTTTGTCAGAAATAAAGCAGCTAAGGAAAAAGACCTTACAAAAACCTCCAGAAGTAGCAGCATTTACTTTCATATATAAAGTCATTCCCATAAGAATAGAACATTTAATGGTATAAGATTTAACGATAAAAGAACAAAAATTTAGAAACCTAATCAGTTCTATTGCCATTACATTGTACTCTGTGCAATACTAAATCCTGTTGCAACTTACTCGGAATCTTGAGAAATGTCTGCATTGGAAAGAGGACTGAGGTCACATCTTCAAAAACATTTGGGGGTTTTGTTTTGTTGGTTTTTGGTTGCTTGCTTGCTTTTAACCTCAATGAGATTAATTCCTTGTTAAACACCTAGTTCAGGATACAAATTAATCTGTCCATGTTTTAGGTAGTGTTTATTTATCTTCTTGTGTCCAGGAAGCTCTACTATAAGAATGAACCTAAATAAAATCTCTGGAGTAAAGTATTCAGAATCTATGTCTGGCAGCACAGAATTTGCCAGTCACTGCATATTCTTCTCTAGAGCAACCTCAATATTATTTGTAAAGCTTATGAAAATACACAAGGAATCAAGTAAGTTTTCATTAATGGGGAAAATATTCATCAAATCAGAACAAAAAAAATTCTTCTAATAGCCAGGTAGATGTAAAATGATGTTTGGGTTTTGTTTGTTAGGTTTTTTTAATTTAATATATTACACTTTCTGGAATTAGCAAATTAACAGATCAAAGGAAAGCCTCTCTCAGCAGATAAAAAAATGAGTGAAACATGAAGAGAGAAATTTCTGTTTTGTGGAGACATACCTTAGTGGAGGCAAAAAGGACAGAGAAAATAAAGAGCCCACATAAATGAAAGGAAGAAGTGGATATGGCAATATGTTCACTCAAGTTCTTTTGCCTTAGCTAAAACACAATAAAGAAACAAATAAATGCTTTGCTTAACTATTTTGAGTAGTTAGACCTCTAAAAGTAGAACACAAAGTCTGGTGACTCGGGCTTTTCTATGTCATTTTATTTTATTTGTGTGGGGTTTTTTAGGCTGCCGTATGAACTCCTTAAGCTGTTTTTTTTTAATGTGTAAAATAAAATGAAAGCCTGTGTTTACTGCAAGCCTCCATTTTTAGGAGTTATTTTATTCTTTCATAAAAAATAGTTGATACTTTGCTTGTTTCATTACTTTTGGTAATGTGAAAATTTTAATTAAGTATAGTATTGCAGCAATCAAGGGGAGCATTAAAAAATCACAGACAGATAGAAACTAGTGAGGTTTTATGTCACTTAATTTGTAGCTAAGTCCAACAACTCACTTTGCCAAGCAGTGAAAATGTGGCTTGCTTTTACTTGAAAACACTCTACTAATTGCAATAGAAATTATCAATAACAAATACCATTGATTTCTGTACACCACAGTGTCTACATACAGAGTACTTAAAAACTCAGCTCAGTTTTTAGCAAGCTTTTTGTACTTATAAAAAAGTATAGTACATGAAAACATTAATAGACCTGGATTGGTTGATGAAGGAGGAATTTCTGAGCTCAGAATTCTGTTTTTGTTATATGACCCTTGTTTGGCCTTAGTTTAAATAGTGGAAGCAGTAAATAATACAATGTAATCAGATAGCAGGAACAATAGTGAGTGTTGAGTTGCTAATCCTAGAGGAGGAAAACTGAAGTAGAGTTAAAGAGATTACATAAGCTTTGTTTTTTTTAGATAAACCTTAGTCATTCTGCCACTCAAGAAGATAATATCAGATATACAAGGCCATTTTCAAATTTCTCCTTTTGAAGATGTAGTCATTTAGGAAGAAAGAAAGTAAAGGAAGGTTCTCAATAGCGCAGTGAAGGTTCTTTCCTATGCATTGGACTTTCGCTTAGTGCACTTCTCCATTCTGGAGATTTTATGGTTTAGTATTTTCAATTTCTTTCCAGTATGTAGTTCTTGAGACAACAGCAATGCTTCTTTTCCTATAATCTATTTTTGCGTAATTGTGATGAAATTCTTCTTCACCCCTGCAGCAAGAACAGCTATTTTGTGATCGTTCAAGCCTATGCATCTTTGAAGAATATAACCATAGCTGAGAAATTTTCTTTGGTGATAATCAGAGCAGTGATATTGTTTTTCCTTTGATATTTAGGTTAGTGTTCATACGCTTATCTCATTGAAAGAAGTCAGGAATAGTCATTAAATCATTAATCTGAACAGGTTCTCTATATATTTTTTTAATTATGGACATTTCTGACTAACAGGTAAATAAAGCATGATCAGCAGTCCAGACAATTACAGACCAAGAACCTTTCTCAAAACTTCTAATGTCTTTTTTAGTCAAAAACAACAGTTTCCTTGACATAATTACTCATTCCTTGCTTTTCTTCTGAAGAGTGGATGTTTTATAAAGCTGCATGGTTATATTTTCATTATTTTGGCAGAAAACATAACAATAGAAAAAGTTTTAATATTGTTGGGTAGTATATGCAGTGAGATTTAGGGATCTGATACGGCATTTCTTGATACTGGAAATAATAAACAATTAGACTAAACAGAGTGGGGTATGAGAAAGAGAGTAAAAATATGTGAACACAAGTGTTTAATACGAACTTCATAAGTTAGAGAAAATTCTGTAAAATTAACAAAGAGATAAATATATTACAAGAAAGACAATTGATTGAAGAAATGAATTACCAGGAAAATATTGTAAACAAGCAACTGAGATAATATATAAATAATATACATAATATATATCCATAGGTAGTTTTCACTGAAAAAAAAAAAAAAAAAAAGTAAAAATTGTAATAAACAAAAATGGAAGTCATTTTACTTTGGCTAAAACTCCTGTTGTGGTTAGCACACTTACACACTTACATCAGAGCAGAAGTTTTACAGTGAAAGTACTATGAAACTTTTAATTTCTTTTTAAGAAAATACACCTGTTTGTAAGTTTTCAAGACTTCTGTATAAGAGTTTACTTCAAGGAAAAATGAAACTTCCTGAGATTTAGAAACCTAGAAATATTTCAACTATCTCTTTCTTGGAAATCAAAGAAATCAAGTGCACTGTGAACATGAAATAACATTTAAGTACCACAATATGTTGTATGGCTACAAACCAAATCTCTGATAGACACAACTACAAAAGATCCAAAATGAAAAAAGAATCTGGAAGGTTATAATCTTCAGCCAAATTCCCAACATTAAGAAACTGAAGAATAGTGCTTTATAGGTCAAACAGTGTCTCCATAAAGAGGCTTAAATATTTTAAGGAAGTTAGCAATCATTTAAAGGGAAGGTAAAGTCTTGATTTATAAAATTCATATATGACTCATCTGCCATTATTCCAAAAAGACAGTCTTCAGGAATCAAAGAGAATAGATTCTTAGAACTAGAAATAAAAGCTGGAAAAATTACAAAATTATGCACAGAAAAATTGGTGGATAATATTGGTGGATAATCATTGACTTGTTTGTATAAAGATTTCCAGGGGGATTAGGAATTAAGCACATTTGGAAATCAGCAACAATCTCATTAAGAGCTTGTTTGGTTATCCAACCAGTATCTGCATAAATATCATATGTGCCATTTTCAGAAACAACATATATAAATTCTCTTACAGGCTGTCCCACAAGGTATATTTTCACATGTTTTTATCTGTGTCTTTTGTTCTAGGTTCATTTCAAGACAATATCTTTTGTCTTTCCCTTATTATACCTTCCTTATCCAATTTTCTTCTTAGTCCACTTCTGAAAGAATTTCTGGTGAATTTTCTTTCAGAATATACAGAAACGGAACTAAGATGAAGGTATTTCTTGTAATGGCATAAAAATATATAGCACATCTCATAAATGTACTTTTATTCAGATATATATTCATATGTATTTTTCAATAAACGTCTTTTTTTTTTTTTTAATCCTGTTTTGTTTTATCCTGTGTATTCAATGACACACCACCTTCTGAATTTTTATGTGTATAAGGACAGCTATTTGATCTCATTTTAACACTCAGTGTTTGGGAGGGCATTACTGCTTTCCACTGCTGCATTTTTTCAGACCATCAGTGCAACCCCCTGCATGATGACAGTCTGTCATATGGAGACAACTCCTCTAAGGCACAGACAACACTGTTTCCAGCCAGTGATGATGTTGCATTTCACCTCAGCCAGGCTTCTTGTTGCCCCTAGGATAATGCAGCTGCATAACTGCGATTACAGGTCACTTCTTCCAGGCCATACTGCTGAATATTTTTGGACTAATGTTGTGGATAACACCTCTGTAAAGAACATATTAGAATTACACTGTGTCTTCTTTTGGGATTTGATGTTAACTGGAAAGCTTGATGAATAGGAGTAGACTGCCACAACTATTAACATGAGAAACTTGTGCAAACGTAGGTGGAAATCTCCAATCACTTTTTCTTGCCATTTCAAGTCAGCGTCTGAATACCCAGAGATTATTTTATTAGCTTATGTATAAGATGCTTTTCTCAAGGAAACCAATCCTTCAGGTCATCAGAGTAAATGGATTGACAAATGAAAGTTATGCATGTAGACATCAGGATTTAATGCAGTTCTGAATCAAATCAGATTGGTACCTGTGCAAGCTTAAAAAAAGTGTTTAAAATGTATTAGATAATTAATTTCAAAGGAAAGAGGTATAGATATATTTCATATTTTATTCAAGACAGTAAAAACTACAAAAGTCTGTCACCTTTATTGTTGGAAACAATAATCTCAATCATTCTGCCACCTTCATATTTCAAGACTGGATCTCACTGTTGGAAATTTCTTACAAATACGAACTCAATCAGAAAGAGTGATAGTAAGAATCATATACTGACACTTTCCACTTGTTATCAACAGGTAAACCATGACAAAGGGTCTGTACAAGCCAGTAAACAAGTAAATACAACTTCTAAGGCTGTGCACTTGAGACATAAAATAATAGAACCATATATCACGTGGTAGGCAGCAAATGCTTAGGTCATGAATTAAAAACAATGAAGATGTAGCAGTCTAGTCACAGGCATGGCAAGCTTTGTAGATATGAGGTAATTTCAAGTAATAATATTGAAAAGCTATTACACACAGAATTATCTGGTTTTTGTTTAAAAGTTTTCATATGTTCTCTCTACAAATTTGGGATGCCAATGTCCATTCACTGAAATATTTCCTGTTGTGACTTAACTCCCAAGTCAGATCCAAAATATTTGGCAAAAGAAGAGGGGTTTTTTTTTCAAAGTGACTGTTTCAAAGTCAATACAGCCAAAGTCTCTTCCTACAATTATGAAGAACTAAATGAAGAAGAAAACCCTGTAAGGGAAGCCTTAGCTAGAAATTCCCCATGTCATCACAAGAATTGATGTCAGGTTATTTTCAGTGTATGTTCATCATTTTGCCTACTTTCTTGTTCAGTATATTTGTATAAATACTTGTGTCAACAATACTTGTGTAGTGTTTTCACTGACTTGACCAGGTTACTAAAGCATGGTTATCTGCTGATACTGTAAGGTACCTGTTTTTCCAATGGCTGCTGTGAAGTTCTAAATTTCATGATGTATCATATATTTGCTTCTGAAATAAAAGGTAAAATCAAGACTGATTTATTAGATCCAGAATCACTTCTCAGCAAGGAATATGGGTTAATGTGACTATGGTACATTAACAAATAGAACGACATAGTAAAAGCAGATCTGTGTAGTAAAACTATTGATAGAGGACTCAATGTTTGCACTGTGCATGTTTGGTAAGAATGGGCGAAAGGTGTGGGCTTTACACCCAGGACCAAATGTTCATAGGTGTTCATAGGTTCATAGCTAATTGAAGAACATTGAAGAACATTGAGTGTACTCCTGGGGCACATTTTTCAATTTATTTTCATCTGGAATTTATCCAGTTTGTGTAATCTACATCTATTCTGTGATATAAATCAAGGCATGAGAAGCAGCAACATCTAGGAGTTCTACTTGAAAAACATGTTTCTGGTGGAAATTTACCTAATGTACAAATACTCTGTTTCAGGTTTAGAGTTTGACTAAGTCCACCAAACAAAATGGAACTGGGAAGGGAAGGGGGCAAGGAGAAGCATTAAAAAGCATATCAACCATGAGCATATGAAGTATCCCTATTAATTTCTGTGCAAGAAATGCACAGAAACATGAAGAGTTACATGTCTGTTGAAGAACTGTGAATAAATAATGTCTGCCTCCATTTCTTCTAAATGTATAACGAAAGCTGTAGGTGGACAAGACTAGAAATACTTTGCCCTAGTGTCTGTAAGTTATCCCCATATTCCAAACATTCATCCCATGAGAAGAGAAATGTTTCAAAATTTTTGCATGAATTATTACCTTCACATCATGAAGACAAATAAAAGATTTTCAGACAACATAGTTCATTATCACTGAATCTTATTCTTTGTGGTTATTGTTTCTGCAATACCTCTCTCTTTGCTTGCTGCAATACTGCATTTCTTCCAATACCTGATAAAAAGAGAGTTTTATATAAGGGTTTTTTTGCTATGGGAAATTATTAACTTTGTTTTTAATGAGAATCTGGGCTCTACTGGAGGTTCTCTTGACTATTGCATGAACAGTGAGTTTTCCACTTTCATTGTGCTTTAGTATGTTGAACTACTCCATGTGCTTTATACAATCAGCTTCAAAAATTCAATCAGATATTGTATCATTACACTTACTATGATGATAGAATACTGCAAGAAAATGGACAAAGCACAAAAAAGTATTGCCACGATCCTTGAATCTCCTATAATACCAAGTTGAAAGATCAGGTTTCATGCTGCTTTTTATCACTTTTACTTTATAGTACATGGTATCTCATTGGTATCAAGTGGCTGCTTTCTGCCCTTCATGTGTCCATGATGTACACTTTTGAATGCAACTATCTTTATGATATATGTTAAAGTTCCCAAGTAAATCAATATCTGATTTGTTGATAGGCAAGTAAAACTTATCTTTTTTTTCAAGTAAATGTACAAAAAGATTTAAGATCAATTGCAATTTAAAATATTTCTGTCCAAAAAAATAATCCTAATGAATTAAAATTTAAAGCCAGTCATGCAAGTTTTATTTAAATACATTTGATTTTTTTCTCTATTGAAATGATTAATTCGCTTCCAGTTATATTCTGCCTAGTGAAAATATATTTGCAAAACAACCTGTATTCAAAGAACTGTTGGCATGGTAATTTATTCTCATTTAAAATCCAAATTATAGCTCATTAGGGATCCCATATTCTGGGGGGAATGCCCTTCATTGGTTTTGTTAATGATTCTCTAACACTATAATTCTGTATGAGTACATGCATTAATTTACATGTAAAACTACCAGTATGATTAAACTAGATTTGCTGTAATGTCACAACCTCTAGAACTAAATTTAGATGAAAACAGAAAGAATTCTGTCTTATGTAAAAAGATTAAAATCTTAAGTGACATTAGCTTGAACAGAGCTGTTTTAACTGAAACTCTAGAGTTTTAACAAAACCTAATTAATCTATTACTTTGAAAATTTTGTATGGTAATATAATAGGTAATATATAAATTACTGCAAAATATAATATTCAATTGTCATTTTTAATTATTATTTGACCTAGGTGAGTGGACTATTTTTTTAAACTTTTTTTAAGAAAACCTTTTTTTTAACAATTACTGAGAAGAGCTATGCCTGATTGTATTTTTAAGGTCATTTTGTGACTTGGAATTCAAACTGGTAACAGAAAAGGTGTAACTCCTTTCATCTTAAGACATTTTAGACACAAAAGTCAGGATAATTTTTGCATAAAGTGACAACCCTTCATAAGTGTTGGTGTTTTATCAAAGTGCTAAAGAAAAGAATTACTTAGACATTTTTTAAAAAGTCAGGAGATACGATTCTTGTGACATCTTGTTAAAATAACAAGGATGCAAAATTAAACATTTTACCATTACCCCACTCCTTTGACAGTTTCTCACTCTTGTACAGGGAGGTTGTAAAATCCTAATAATTCTGATTTGTTTTATTTGATGCCCAATTTGACAATTTCCATGTGGACCTTTAACTTAGAAGCAAGTAATGAAACAACACTGTTTTATAAAAGAATTTGTTTTGTTTTGCTTTTATGTTACTCAAAGGCAAAAGATGCACCATTTTGTCCTAAGGTTTGTTTAATACACCTTCTAATTTACAAGTGAAGGCATAGTGGTTGTCATGAGATTTCATTATATGTAACTGTATGTTGTTATTAAATTAAGATTAGTCTTATGGGCAGTTTGCAAAACAATTTATCACACTGATATCAAAATGTAATATTAGTTTACAAGTTTTGTGTACATCTGTCAATAATGTAATTTTTAAAAAAGCTGTTCCTGTGTAAATATCTGTTGGGTGGCTGCTCCCTTCAGACATGCTACTAGTATTTATTTTAGCACAGGACTAAAGGGCAGGGGAAAAGTAACTGTATTCTAACATGACGTAGATGATTTAGTTGGGTATCTCCATACAAGGCTCAAGTGTGCAAAGAGCATATTTTAAAGTAATGAGCCATGCAGTCATCTGCAAGCTGAGCACTGCTTATTCCTTCCTGTTCTCCAGTAACACTTTGACCTGATCCTATAATTACTGCCATAGATAAGCATTAGGAAGAAGCCACCAGCAATCAGAGGTAATACTTCAAAGAGGAAAGATGGAGAAGTGTCCAGTACCTGTGAAGTGATTTGAGGGAAATTAAAATAAAAAGCAGCTATGTAATTGTGAGGGTAAGTTACCATAAGAACTTTACACTTACTGAATCCTCTGAAACAGAAGAGAAATGTTTCTAAAACTTTAAGTTTTTCACAAATATTGCTATTCTAGTCAGAGGAATATGCTTCATGAAATCTCTAACTTTATGGAGGATTTTTAATTCTTAACTCCCAAGTCTAATTTCTACGTCTTAACTTTGTGTGGCTAATCAGTTTGTCTAATATTTTATCAACAGGTTGTAGATATTTCAAAAAGGCAAGACTTTAAATTCGATATGACTTATTCAGATATTCTTTTTGGAAGCAAGAATATTGTGAGCACACAATGACAAAGCGTATTTGTAACACAATGCATGCAGGTCTCTTTATATGTGTAATCAAAGGACAGCTTTAAGTTTTTGCACACCGTAAAGTTCTTTCAGTCAAAACTGTGTGGAAAATCTAATGTTTCATGTACCATGAGGATTTCCATGGATCATTGAGTGTGATCCTTAGTTCACTCGAATTCATGGTTAAAATTAAAATTACTGATACTGAATCATAAAATCTGACCTGCAAAGGATCATTGCTAGCTGCTTTTCTTTTGAATTTGTCCTACATGATACAAGAATAGTAACAAGGGGATATACTGCAGTGAAGTCTTATACAAAACCCCTCAACTTTGGGGTTTATTTTATTAAAATGGTTTAAACACAGTAAAGTCTGCCTTCCTTCAGAACATGGGATGTGGGAAAATTGTTCAGACATTTTCAAGGTTGTAAATTTCTGAATTATCTACTTATTTTTAGTCCTACTAAAGACTACTTTTTTGAATTTGTTCTTTTTCCCCTGAATTATAATCATGTACCTGGCACACACAGCCTCTCACATACATACTCACAGCTGTTCTAAAACAGTAAATCATTTAGCCATGTTTCCTTTTATATATAAAGAGGTATAATTTGCGCAAATGGGATTTAATAAGCAGACTAATTATAATTTGCACATTTAGAAATACACTAAATTTTGTTTCTGTTTCAATTAAGTAATTGCTTAATTATTCTATAAACAGAATTAGACAACCTAGAAGGAACCAAAAATTCAAACAAGAATTAAATCATTCACTAAACAGTTCAGCAAATGAAAGCCACTCCATAGTCTCTTTTACTATTTCCAGTAGACGTTCTTGTTAGTGCCCTGATTCAGCAATGCATTTATGTGTCTGAGCAATTTTCAGGGCCCCAAGGGTACTGACAGTTCTGGCCAACCCCTGGGCTTCCTCACCCTGCCTGCAGCCCAGGACCTCATGTCAGAGCCCTGGGACCAGCAGCCCCTGCCCCAGTGACCCCACAGCAGCAGGGCCTGAATCCAGCTCCCCACAGCTCTGCCTTGCCACAGGCCCAGATGTAAACCCAGATCTGAGCCAGGGCTGCCCTCATCCCTCCTGGCTGCCCCGCTCCTGGCTGGGGCAGTGGGACAGTCCCTGAATGCCACACCCTGCCTGGATATGCTCAAGGGAATGAACCTCTGTTGGGCCAGCACCCAGCCTCAGATCACTGCCAACCCCTGAGCTACTCTGCAGCATTCTCCATTGGTGGCAAAGCCACCTGGCATGTCCATAGTGAAATTTAAGAGAGGTCCCAGATGTAGCAATGTAACTTAACACAAAGCAATCTGCAGCATGATGGCAAAGGGTGGCAAGTAAATGAAAGGCAGACCAACAAGTGTCATGGTTTGAGTGTCTGGAGCCTTGTAAAAAGTCCAATCAGTACTACCATCTCTCATAAAATTGGAGAGCTGTATTACAGTGTTAAAGTTTGGGAAAGGCAGCTCCTGTGAGGATGTGTGTGGACCTTCTCTTTCATGGTTTCTGAACCAACCCCTGCCTGCCTCCTGCCAGCTCAGAAGAATGTTAAAAGACCATGTCTGACTGCACAATGTGCCCACATGCCTCACCTGAGCATTCAGCATGTCTTTCCTCTTTTAAGCTCTGAAAAATGTTGATTCGGACAGAACTTTGAGGTCAATGAAGTTGGATCTTTGCCTTTACGTGAGTTCCCAAGAAAGACTAAGACAATTTTAAGTTTTTTTTTAAAAAAAAAAAAAAAGGAAAAATCCTCATAACAATACACACATCAAATACTTTGTTCAGGACTTAAAATGTGTTTTTACTTTCCTAATTACGTAAAGATCTGCCTTCATAAGCTGCTCCCATATACCTCTTTGTAGATTTTTTCTATTTGCTCAAATAAATATTGAATGTTTTCTTATGCTGAATAAATTAGGAGTAACGACTCCTAGTCAGACTAGTAATGGTATCTGTGTGTGCTTTGGAAACTAGTGGTACTAAAAAAAATCTACTTTGTGGATTTTCTTATTTTCTTCTGTTAGAGCGGGGATTAAATTCTCAAGAGAAGCAGTTCATGTTCAGACCCAGATGTTTATTAATTCTTATCTATAGTACAGTCTCACAAGTTATGAGTTCTAGCTAACAAGGTGAAAAATTGCTCTATCTCTTTCCAAGGTCTTTTAAGCACAAATTGTCCAATTATGAAAGGACACCTAAATTATTTTTACTTTTAGCCCTATAACCAAACATCCATGGTCCACAATGCAGATTATTCTACCCAATTACAATACACCACCCAAACCCATGAGGAAGAAGGTGAAAAAGGACTTAACCTATGACCTAAAACCTCCATCTTGCTTTACATATACTAAAACCTTAAAATCTAAGTTTTGCATCCTGTGATATTACACACTTCTATTTAACTACACACCCATAATCCCAGTGTTATCACTCAATTTTGGAACCCTGTTCCATGGCCTCAGGTCAAATGTAGTGTTCTCTTGAGGGTTGGTGCCTGTTAGCACAGAAAGCCTAAAATTCTCAGCTTCCAGGGTTCCAACATACTTAATTCAGGAGATTAAATAATTTGGTATAATATATTTTCTAAACATTCTTAGAGGCTTTTCCTTCTGAAACAGAATTTAGTCTTTTTTTATTTAAGTAAATTGTTGGTAAAACGCACTGGACAGGTACAGGCTGAATACTGATAATGAAAGCCCTGTTGGTTAAGTTTTATACAGTTCAAGTATTCCTAAAAGAAAACTTGGTAATCAAAGATATCCTCACTTTGGGTTCCAGGCCATATTTTCAAACTTAAAAACTGACATATTTAAATAGTAATCTGAATAACAAAATTGGATTTTTTACTGAGACGTTATTCAGGGAAAATGTACAGTCCTGGGACAAAATTTTCTGCAGTTCTGTTAAACATTTTGGCCTTAGAATATTATGATTCAATTATTTCAATACAGAAATGAAACATAGAAATTGTGTACAAATAATACAAACTTTTGCTGTCACAGACAAATTTGAATCTTGCTTCAAGGCCACTTGAAGTGGTGCCAAGTTGGGGTGGGGAGAGGTTTAATTCTCTGCAATGGTTTTGTATTGGGATTTTGGTTTTCTTTTGTCTCACAATTAACAGTCATACTTTGCAGTAATGTAAATCTTCTGCATCTGCTAATCACTTGTTAACTAAAGCCTGAAAGTTATAACACCACCAGAAAATAAAATTACACGTTTCACCATTTATAAAGTTGTTTAAGCTATGTAAGCTTTTGATAAAGCGTACTTTCAGAGTTTTCACATTCTTCTGAATCAAGGTACTACCAAAAAGAAAAAATAGTATACTGGTCTCTCAAGTGTATCATATCTTCCATACTTCTTTCTTTTGAAATATTCCTTCAAAAATACTAAAAACTAATAATAATTAACAGCTTTGTTTCAATCCTTCTCTTGCCTTTGTATGTTTTAATGTGTGTTTTCAATAACATTTTTCAGATACTTCACTTCCAAGATTTATTCTTGTAACTGACACATGGATATTGCTTTAAACCAGTAATTTAAATGGTTTTCACATATTATTTGTGATATTGTCTTCTTGAATATAGAAATATTAATAGTAGAGTGTGCAGCCAATAAAACAATTAAAGAGAAAGATGAGTGTGAAAAAAACCCACCGAAATCCAAAGAATGGATAGACTCCAGATAGGAAACTCAACAGTTAAGTATCAAATGAGAAATGGTGCATTTCATTATGTTTAAGTAGCCCTGTTGAAGTAAATTGGATAATTTGCCTCAGTAAAGCAAACATGATTTGGCTCTTTTATGTATAAAATACTTTAGTCTAATTTGGAACGAAAATCTGACATAGATTAAACAGGAGGAGCCCAATACAATTTACTTTTTTCCATACCTGTTCTGCTTTTTATATGGATGAACTGCAAAATGCATAAGGTGTAATTACAGGGGAACGGACTATCTATTAAAGAAGCATTTCTGAAGCTGTCCCATTTTTTAAAAATTAATTAAATTTAAACTTCTTCATGTTTCTGACTATTAGGTAACAAATAAAAGTAGTAAAAATATATTTTTATTTTTCAACTATTTTTCTTGTAAATACAACTTTCGCTAACTTAAGAGCTGATTCAACAATACACTTTGTGTTTAATTGCTTTGACAAATTGAAGACGTTGATACAAACAAGTTATCATAAAAAAATTAAGCCACCAGATCAAGGCCTTGATTGTTTACAAATTCGGATTAAAGCCAAAATAAAACATGGGGGATTAAGAATTTCTGCCTAATAAGAGGAATGGTTTATTATTTTATTCAGTTTTGTGAGACATTGTGCACTTCCAGAAGAAAGTGACACTGGATGGCATGGTCATTTTACAGCTTTTATCCTGAATCCCTACGTTTTTCACATCCATTCTCTGCACTTTTTGCCCTGTATTATACAGCTACAGATATTACCAGAAATTGCACTTTCAAACAGGAGCTAGATTCCCATCCTGGATGGGCATTTTCTGGAAGCTCTCAAATACAGGAATTCATGTATTTCAAAGTAGTTTCAAACTTTCTCGTTTTCAGGTCATAGGAAAAAAAGGTTTCCCCTCCATTGATAAGAAATAAAGATTAATCAAGACAAGACAAATAATTGTTTAGATGACTTTTTTTTTTCTCTCCCCACTGCTTCTAAACTGGAAAAAAAAAGGTGTTCTGCTTGGTTTCTTTTCAGTGACAGAATGATGGTTCTTGGAATCTCTCGACAGACTTCATAAAAATTTTTATATTAACTAAAATAAAATATAAATGTATGAAAATAATGAGTACAGGAGTTTCTATTTTAATTCTAGCAGTATTTTACAGAACTTTTCCACTGTTCAACTGTTAGATGTTTGTCAGCTTCAACTTCTGTCTTATTTAACTGCCAGAAAAATCAATTTGTCTCAGATTAAAGTTTATTTGATATTTTCAGTCTGCCTAAACCTAATTAATTTGTTCAAGGAACACAAGAGTGATAACATGCTTCTTCATTCAAATTAAATAACAGTTCCTATTTTAATATATCACACTATCAAAACATTATACAACACAACTAGTTAACATCTGTAAAAGTGAAAATTCTTGGTATATTCATAAATTCTTAAAGGTAATATGTGGGATAATTTCTGGTATTGCTTATACTATTCTCTGCTGTTGCTCTTCCATAGCTATAATAAGGAATGTTTGTCTAGATGTTTTAATCCTTCCTCTGAAATATAACTGCAGGGTGCTTTCAGCTGTTTGAAAGAAATTGATCAAAAAAAAAATCTAAATCACCTAAGACCAAATTTCAAGAATACAGTGCAAGATTATCTGTATGATTTCTCTTGATTCTCTCTAATTTTGAATAATTGAGTAGATCTCAGTGTTTAAATTTGGTTGTGTTCAAACTGTAATTTAGCTTTACACAACATGTAACTTTGCATAGTTTTGTCTCAACTCTGTCAGGCTCACTTATATTCTGCTATGATAATATCAAATTTTCTATTGAATAATAGAAAAATGTGGCTGCAGGGGTGGGGAAAGAAACAAAATAAGAATCAAGCTTCTTTTTAATGTATATTATTTATTGTGGAATATTATAATAGGCCACTATAATGAGTTCATGCTAATGTCAGCTCAGAATCTAATGTGCACAAAATCATACATAAACCTTATGGACTGCTTCCCACTAAGTATTAATAGAAGGAACAAAAAACCTAAGAAAAGAAATTGTCTATGTGGAGTTATAGGTCAAACATAAAGTAAGACATCTGGATTTAAGAAGCAAACAAAAGAAGATCACAGGTATGGAAGCAATCTCTTGATATGCAAAATTCTGTTTTAAACAAAATTTTAGTCATACTATTTCAAATTATTTAATTTCACAGCTATGGAGAATGCAACAGATCTACCATCTTTGGTGTCTATTCTGTAGAAAGATTATCCTGCATTTTTATCTAACCACAGCATTGGTAGTACTTGTGCTTGTTTATGATGGATCATACAAAATGTAAAATCATTTTCTCAAACATCTGTGTCATAAACATTTTCCCAATTTTTCACATCTTTTACAGGCAGACTGTTAATAGGGACTATTCCAGTAACAATGGAGAGGCTTTTGGGGGGATCAAAAAACCCCACAAAAACTTGTAGCAGGAGCAAAAAACTTTTGACCTCCAAATTAAAACAAATATGTCTGTGGGAAGAGGTCTAATGCTTTATGTGTTGACCTGAATTTCAAGAGACCTGTTCTCAGGAGGTTGTATAAACAATAGGTTCTTGCTGTATTAGTTTATACTTTCTCTCCCCATATGAGAATGATTTTGTCTACTGTTTCATATCAGTAGATATATTTTCTTATTCATGTCAGGTGCTCTGATTGTGCTCTGGGGAACAGGGAAGAAAAATCTATAAATAAGCAGTTAAATGTAATTTGTTAGACTATACAAGCTGTTCATCAGAAATTGGGATTTAAAAAACACTGATTTCTTTTTATGCTTTAAATATTTTGTTGTTAACTGAGACAGAAGAGTAATTGAGTAACACAAATTTTGGTTTGCCCAACTGGTAACGGGAACTCAATTCACCAGTGTGTATAATCCATAGAAGAGGTAGATTAGCTTTTGTGGCATGCACTGATATTTCTTTGGACCTTATAGATTGCCAGTGGTCTTTCCCTTTTATCTTTCCTGATATTCTGTAGCTCAAGAGACAATTTTATGTCTATGTCTTAGTGCTCTATTGATTACATCAATGGCTATTTCTTGGCATGTTTCTGAAGACAGAGAGCACTGTTAAGCTATGATTTCATTTGGATACTGGAATGCTACAACAGAAAATTTTCTGGGGTTTTTGGCTTGACAGTACCATTAACGCAGTTGGTTGTACTGCCTGTTCTTGCCTGTTAAACCCAGAGATATATAAAAAGTACTGCAGCAACCAATGTTCAGGAAAATACACACAAATTAAATATATGTCAAGAAACCCACTAAGAGAAAAAATAATGCTTAGAAGTGATGGAAAAGTCAGTATTATGGCTTTCCTCAGGGGCATAAATCAGGCCAACATGTGGTTTGGAGTAAAAAAGCATTCAAGTTATACAGACAACACTGAGAAAATGTTTTCATATATTTCAAATACATAATTCATAATAAAACCAATGTGTGACTCTTTCATATTTATGGTAACAGCTGAAATATAAATATAGCACTGCACACACATTGTCTGGCACAGCATAATGAATTTACTGTATGTACAGTGGAAGTTAATGTCATGGGTGTGGAAAAGCCTGTAGTATTTTGTTGGGTTGTTTGGCTATAAATCCAGCCATAGCATCTACTTTGAAGAAACACCACCTTCAGAGCAAGTAACGTACTGTATAGATTTCAACCATCATGAGCCTGATGTTCAAAAATAACTGCAACAGTTGCCAGAAAACATTTATTTGAATGGTAAATCCTAATTGCTAGAGAATATATAAGCAGGGTGTATGGTGCAGGATTATTGCCCAGACTTTTGCTTTTCAATGATGTCACATGATCTGAACTGATTAGCTTGTAGGCTGATCCCTTCTTGGAGAAAAAAAAAAAAACCCTGGCTCATTCAATAAGGCTTCAGCCATGAAGGAAAATAAATTGTTCAGTCATAGCCTACTGATAGTGACTGTTTTTTAACATAAAGAAAGGAACATAGATGATTCTTGGATGATTAGCACAGTAATAGTAACAGATACAGATGATTTTTGTTCTTCTAAAGCACACGTAGAAAAGTGGAGGAGCCGGTGTTGTCTGAAATGTCAGCCCTACTATAACTCACTTTCTCAGTGAAGAAAGAGAGGAAGTTTAGGACTGGATGCATATGACAGGATAAGAGGAGTTGGTAGAAATTTTCTTTCTTAAAAAGTTTTATGCATCAGGTAGAAGACAGACCTTTGAGTATTTGGAGCTATGGTTTCAGGTATAAATTTTTATCCACCGTTGAAAAAGCACATTAGAACTTTTTTGTCATTTTTACTAGATTAAAAAAGCAACTATAAATGAGAACCCTCTTCCCCCCACCTTTTCTTTTTAACATTTCCTCATCCCCATCACTGATTATCTGACCACACTGGAAAGGGAATCCTGACTCCTAACTTAGGTTTGTATAATATGTGTAAAATAGCTTCCTCAGTGTTGCAGGAGGCAGTGCTGTCCGGAAAATAACTCTCCCAGTGTGGCAGAAGAAAGCAATGAGTGCTTGATTAAGATTTTGTTACAAATCAGCTTAGTCTGCTGGCCTTGTTAAGAAAACAAGTTTTCCCCAGGAGAACTTAATTATTTCGGGTGTTATTTTGGACTATGCTGGCTTTTTGAAGATCTTTTTATGCCATTGAAGTATGACATAGTATTTGATCCTTCTTATATTCATATATACAAGTGCTTTCCCCAAATGATTTGACAAAAGGATAGTAGAGATGTAAACAGAGACTCTTTGAATTATTCCACAGGAGAAGATTTCAATATGCACAGAGTATATTTCACTGTAAATCAGCTTGAAAAGAACATATATCTTGTGTATCTGCACACCTTCCTATATTTTTTGCTCCTATTTCTGTCATAGTACAGGAAGAATCGGAGGAAGAAAAAGAGAGAAAAAAAGATTTTTTATCAAGCTTCCACCAATCAAGAACTATCCCTTGCAAAAACTCAATATTTGTACAAGATGCATAGCAATATTTAATGGGAATAATCTGCTAATGATGAATTGCAGTTATTGTTTTTAGGAAAAATACATCAAAATACAGTCATGGGCATTTCTTTTCTCCCTAGCAGTGGGGAAACCTTTGGGACCACATACTGCAAAGAGAAGGTCTAAAATGATGTTTAAATTTGCCTCCTGTTTCACAGATAAATTGATTTTGTAAACAGATCTCTTTTTTTTTCTGACATTACTGAGGAATAACAGGTCACTTACAGCTTAACCTTTCAGCTCTTAAAACTTGCTAAACATTTTTAGAATCGAGACTGATATCTTGAATATCATTCTACAAAAATGTTATGTGGGCACACAAGAATACACTAGCTCATGTGCAATTGTGTTGAATCATTTGATAAACTTCTCGGATGGGATGGACAATCAGTAGGTGTTCATAAGAGGTACAGAAATCACAGACGTCTACCTTGACTTCAGCAAGGCTTTTGACATTGTCTCTCATAACATCCTCAGAGGCAAACTGAGGAGATGTGTGTTAGATGAATGAACAGTGAAGTGAATAAAGAAGTGGCTCAATGGCAGAACCCCCCAATGGCAGGGTTGTGATCAGTGGAGAAGAATCCAGTAGGAAGCCTGAAGTCAGTGCCATTCCCCAGGAGTCAACACTTATGGGGTCCATTCTTATTCAACTTTTTTACCAACAACCTGGCCAAAGGAATAGAATGCACCCTGAGCAAGTTTTTTGATAATAATGAAACTGAGGAGGATGGCTGATACACCTGAAGCCTGTGCTGACATTCATTAGGACCTTGATAGGCTGGAGAGTTGGGGAGAGAGAAACCTAGTAATTACAATCTCTGTTATTTTATCTTCCATAGATAACACAAAAGTAACACAGAAAAGTCAGTAGTTATTTCACATCATGGCTGTTATTAGTTGTAAGCTGTTCCAGTGTTTTTCTGTATTTTATCTCAAGGTCGTAAGTACATATGACCTAGATTGTAACTTAGTAGTATTTCTCCTTGCAACTGGGGAGGAATAACTCCAAAAACAAATACAGTTGGGGCTGACCTACTGGAGAGCAGCTCTGTGGAGAAGGACTTGGGATGGGACAAGGTCCTGGTGGATGAGCATGAGCCAGCAGGGGTCTTGTGGCCGGGAGGGCCAGTGGTATCCTGGGGTACATCAGGGAGAGTGTGGCAGGCAGGCCAAAATGGACCTATTGGAGGTGATTCTGACCCTTTCGGTATCCTGTCTGGAATAGTGTGTTCAGTTCTGGTCTCCAAATTTCCAGAAACACAAGGAGCTACTGGAGAGGATCCAGTGGAGGCCACAAAGATGGTTTGGGGTCTGGAGTCTCAGTCATCAAAGCCAGGTGTCAGGAGAGTGGTGCCATGCTCTTTTCACTGGTGCCCAGTGACATGATGAGGAGCAATGGCCATAAATTAAAACACAAGAAAGCAACATGAGGAAAACCTTCTTTACATTGAGGGTGGCAGAGCACTGGAATAGACTGGCCAGTCAGGTCATGGATTCTCCCTCTCTGGAGACATTTAAAACTCAACATGGTCCTGTGTAACCCACTCTAAGTGACCCTGTCTTGGGAGGGAGTTGGACTCAATGACCTCCAAGGTCCCTTCCAACCCTCATCATTCTGTGATTCTGAGAAGTATGGTCAAGTAGTAAGTATAAGCATATTTGGAAGAATGACTTTTCAAAGTTCTTTTTAGCTTCTTTGTGATTATTAACTACAGTTTTGTAGCAGAAGGGACATGCAAGTATAACATAATTGCCACATTTCTTCAAAACACAGCCTTTTACTTTATTAGCAACAAAAGAAAAATAGGGTTTTTTCACATTAGTCACTTCCGGACTGTTAAGAACTATTGCTTGTGACACATGTCTCCTAATTCTTTTTCTCATTGTATCTGCATTATGTGAGAGGAGTGAATTCCTTGATTATTATTGAACTGCCCTGGAAGGAACCTTCGGCTTGCCCTGGTAGACAAATTGGTTTACTGTATCTTCAGGAGTTAGGATCTTCCTCCTTATAGTTATTGCTGGTTTACTGTGATAAAATGTTTTTCAATTACAATATAAATTATGTAATTTAAAAATATATGTACAGGATAAGTATTAAAAGAAATTAGGCAGATATGTCCTTGAAAGAATGTTTGATGGTGAAATCATTATGTCCTCTTTAAAATAACTAAAATTCTAATTCTGGCTGTCAGGAATTACAGTTTACAGCAAAGGTATAGAAGTTTTTTAGATCAAACAAAAAAAACTGGTAATAATTGCAGGAAGATACATTTTCAAACCTGAGGCTCTTTCCTGTGAACTAATAAGCGAAGCAAATAGAATATGGAATTTCCAGGTGAATTTAGACTTCAAAGCAATGCTTGAGCTCAGTGAGATATCATCACATTTCCCCCTCAGTCTGACTCACTGTTGTTGGAAGCTGTTGTCATTGGTAGGTGTTGTCTGACTGTTTGAATGTATGTGTGGGGTTTAGGGGTTTTGTGTGGTTTTTGAAGACCCTTGTGTCAAAGGTCAGGATAGGCAAAACAATTATATCTCATATTAAATCTCTGTGTACTGATTTCATCTCAAAAAATGTAAAATTTCTTCTTAGTACCTAATACAGTGCTGCATTTTGGATTTATTATGATCACAATGTTGATAACACGCTGATGTTTGGGTTGTTGCTGAGCAGTGTTTACCTTAACTCAAGGACTTTTCAGTTTGATATGCTCTGCCAGAGAGCAGGTGTACAAGAAGCTGGGAGGGAGCATGGCCAGGACAGCTGACCCAAACTGGCCAAAGGGATATTCAGTACCACAGTGTGTCCTGCTACCCCATATAAACTGGGCTGTTGGCTTGAGCTGTTGGTTGCTGCCTGGAGACAGGATGGGCATCAGTCAGTATATGATGACCAATGGTATTGTGCATTGCTTCTTTGTCTCAGGTGTTATTTCTATCTCTCATTTTCATTAAAATTATTATTGTATGTAGAGGAATTTCTTAGAGAGCAGGGGCACGATGTGCTCTGGAATTGGGTTTGGCAACCCAGCCTGACTCAGGTGCAGGCCTGAATTAGGGCCTGCAGCCTGTGGCATCGTTAGAAATTATGTTAAGGTATGCCCAGGGAGAAAGTAGTACACCTATTTAGTAATAGGTGCAAATGTCAGACTGAACACTTTAGCCACCTTAAGTGTAAAAATAAACAATGTTTATTTACATTCTTGCCTCCTGCTCACCAATGAGGGAATGTCTGTAAATGTAAACTATGCTGTACTGTATATAATCTGCCATTTTACCTGGAATAAAGGAGAACGTATATAGCCACATTGGTGTGATTACGTTACTCGGTGAGCTTCCCACAATTTTTTCAGAGTACTCCCCCTTCAATTGTAAATATTATCTTTAGCACTGACTATTATTATTGTAGTTATATTAACATTGGTTGTGGTGGTGATGTGTTGTTTTTTTTTTTTTTTTCCCATTATTAATCTGTTCTTACCTCAAGGTTTACTTTTTTTTTACTTTGACTCTCATCCCCACTGAGGTCAGAGGAAAGATGTAAAAGAGCAGCTGCATGGCATTTATTTGTTGGCTGGGTCAAACTGCAACAACTTAATAGGACCAGACATGACAAGTAGGAAGGAGTTCCCTAACTCTAACCAGACCTAGGAAAAGAAAACGAAACTTATCAAAAGTGTAATCAGTGCTGCACTTCTATTTCCTATGTCTTTTTAAAAGACATAGGAAATAACTTAAAAAGAAGAGAAAAATCCCAAACTCCCACTTACAAGAAAAACAGCTCTTGATAGATTTAGCTGCTTTGGGTGAACTGATGAATCTGTGTGATGTCACTGAAACATTACTGAATTATATACCCATAACAATGGCAAATGAATTTGCCCGTTTCCCCACTAAGATCTAACACAAATTGATGAAATCCTTTAAAGGCAATACAGAAAGTGATATGCCTAAATGAAACTTGTATTTGGCACCACTGAAAGGGCAACATGTATCAGAAAAATCATTCAGAGTTATTTAAGTAACACAAATAATTTTGCATTTTTTGACTTCCTGTGGCACTTTTGAAGTCCTGCCTTGCAAGTTCTTCTAAAGTACATAACTTTTAAGCTCTCGACTTTGTGTAGAATTTTGTCCTTTAATAGAAAATTTGTAGCTTAGTTCTTCTCTGGCGTGATCCTTGGACAGAAGTGAATATTTTCTGCAGTGGAACAGTTTAGTTTAATGCTTAAGTCATTCTTGAAGCAGCCATAGGGTACTCTATTCTCAAGTTGTTTTTAAGAAGATACTTGAGCAGAAACTTTGCCTTTCTCAGTTTTGGGGTAAAATTGGAAACTATGGCTTTTGCCATTCCCATGACATTCTACTGCCCCACTTAAGCAAGCCTGAACATTGAAGGTGATGGGCATTAACTAAATGCAGAACAGTTGTAAAAGCCCTTGATGACATTAAAATACTATTATTTTCTTGTACATAAAGCAAGATGTTTTAAAATTAGAAATGGTCTCCATCTTTTTATTTCTAATACACAAAGGCAACCACTTTAAATTTTATAGACAAGTGTGCACTGCTGTATGCTTAATTTTTGTTTTCCATGACTGTGATCCCCATGTTGAGGGTCAGTGAATACTGCATAGTAAAATATTGATTTTTGCATTTTCTTACTATTTTTTTTTTCATTAAGTGACTTGTTATTTAGTTTTAATGCTGAGAATGACAAACACTGGCTTGTAGGAAGATTCTGATGCTAAAAATAGCATAAGAACTATTGTCATTTGTCATTTGCTACTAAAAAGTCACATTTGAAAACACCTCCAATGATTTGATAGGTCTAGATGGCCTTTTTTGGACCTTTTCTATTACTTTACACTTCTGGAATTACCCAATGTCCTTCACTGGTTCCATTTTTCATAATACACTAAGTGTAAGTGTAAGTCCTGCGTTTGATTTTCTTCTTTTCTTTTTCTTCTTTTTTTCCCTTCAAAAGACTTTATTGTGCAGTCAGTCCTGATGCTCAAAAAATATTTTTCTTTAAATTCATATCCTATTCTTAATTCCTTTTAAAATAGGTTTTTTTCTTCTGCCATCTAGGAATGTTTGATTTTGAACGTTTTATTTTTTTTCCTATCTAATATATTACATGAAAGTGTATTTTTCCTACCCAAGTCAAGTTTCTCAACTGATGGGGCTTTGTTTACTCTGTTTGTAATTCTATATTTGGGATTGTATTCAACTCTTTTATATGGTGTCTTGACCATGGAATGTCAGGACACTTTAGAATTCTAAAGAAGAAACCTTTGTAACACTCAAAAAGAGATGGTTAAATGCTATTCATTGTGCTGTCAGGGAATTGAGATGCTACCATTTCGATATGTAGGAATGGGCATTATACCCTGTTCTGAATGGTGCTCTAAAGTCATCCCAATCATTGCTTTAATACAGGATAATTTTGTAAGAAAATAAGGAGGAAAAGTGTACAGGAAAAATGTGAGCAAAATCAAAGAAATTATACCCCTGGACATGTGTTAGGGTCAATTTTAGCATGTCCAGGCAATTGTCCAGTGGAAAAAAAAGCCCCTATAAACTGCATAAAATTTCAAAGTCTTAAACAAGACTTAAATGATTTATAACTTTTTGGTATGGCTCATTGCCCAAGGGTGAATTTCATCCTTGTATACACATTGCAAATTTAGCTGTTCACTCTTGTCTGTAAAAACCATTTTGAGACTCTATATTCATTGTCTAATACAGTAAGATACTGATGGATTCATAATTGAATGTTCTCATTCCTGAAATGCTAAAAAGGATTTAAAAGCATAGGTCCAAATCCTCTAATCACTATGTGAATCACTATATGATTTTATCAGGATATACAAATGAGGTGGACACACTGCTGTGGGCATGTTTTGTTGGTATTTCTGGAATTTCATCAGTATGATGTTTATGCTTTATGTCATGTTCCTAGGTGAATTGTAGTGCATGCACCTTGGATGTAATTGCTCCAGTGTGCTTCTCTAGAGCACCATTTCTTTTTACCTTGTCTGTTTACATCAATTCAGATGTTGAATACCTATAGGCAAGGAACCAGATTTCCTATGTGATTATTATTTAGTGTTATGTGTATTAGCTCTTTCACAAGTATTGTGCATTTTCTATGTATGTTACTGGGATGGTTTCCAAAAATCTGATCAGCTGTGTTTGGGGAATTAGTTGGAAGATGCATACTTATTTTCAAAGGTAATGAAGACCTTAGATTATCACGAAAAAAAATTTATGTCAGTAGAAACTGAATACAACTGATAGGATTTTGCCAACATTTACCAAAGTGTCTTGTCTTTAGACACCTTTTAGATATGTATCAAAAGTCTTTGGCAGCTTATATTCCGGCATGGCACCTGTCCTCTCTGGTTCCAGCAGCTTACAAGATCCAATCTTTCATTAGATATAATAATAAAAATTTTTGAAAGTGAATAGCCTACATGCTTGGGTCCTACTGTACGAGGCACTAAGTTTTCCCTTCATGCTACAATCCCTGCCTACTGCTGCTTAGTGCTTTTTACTATAAAGAAGCAGCACAGGCATTTCCATTTCAGTACTGCCCAAGCAGCCTGCTGAGTCAGAGCACACTGTTGATAATTCTCGCTGCATAGAGATTTTTGTTCTGTGCCTGTTTGGATTTCAGTGCCGTCTGTGAACAGTCACTTCAGTCTTATGTCACCACCAAGGTCATTTTTCATTTTCCAATTCATGTTCCTGTGGTTCATAGTTGCTTAGAGAGAGTCACATGCCTGCAAAGTTTAACAGCTGCCTCTGCCTCAAATTCTCTCAAATGAAAGCAAGTGAAAACTTAGCTTCTGGAGATCCATGCTTGAGCAACAGAGGAAGCCTTTTACAGAGTTTGACTCTTCCAAAGAACTCTAACATCCCTAGGAACATCAGCCCCAGGGTCCTTGGCAAAAAAAAAATTTTCCTCTTGCCTTTTTCAGGTATGACCAGTAATAATGAGACATCCTGTCACTCTGCAGCTATCATTAAGACTTCTTAGCTGTTCAAGCTCAGCCTGAAATCCTTTCTGTTGCTACTACACTTTGCTAAATTTTAGATGATGATCTGCAAAATCAGAGCCTTGCAGCTCTCCACCAGCACCAGTTCATCAAGCAGAAGCTTTGGCTTTTTTGGCATAATTTTTCAAAAGAATGTTCATTTTGTGCATATCTGGGTTGATTACACATGCAGGAGAGCACAGATGGAAGAAAACTTGGTCATTAAACTAAGAGAAAGTGGCCACTGAGACCACCAGAGTGCTGTGTTTTACTCTGTAATTTATTAAAGTAGTCTGGTTTGCCCTCTTACCATAGGGACAGCTTGCAATGGGCAAGTATCAGCGCATAAATGTCTATATGTATCAGATTAAAAAAAAAAAAAAAAGGTTATGTGAATAACCAATAACTTCTTGCAGGGAGCAATGGTATATTTTAGCATTAACATCTGCAGTGAAAATGTTGAATGCACTTACCTACTCTTTAAAAATTACTTAAGCTGACTCCTATATATCTAACATCACATCATGTTTTACTTCATCGCCATGGAAGCTTGGAAACCATTTTCTTTGTTCTAAGCTGAAAATTATTATTTTTAGTGGTGCAAAGCTTTCCATGAAATATTTATTCCACTTTGTAATACTGAAAAATTGACAACACACATATTGTGACATGCATCCAATTAGTCTTTGAAAATATTTGATGTTCAGCAGGTGAAGGTTAACATCAAGAATTCAGTTCAACCTGTGTATGCCTTCATACTGAGTGATGGTAATAAATGGTTTTGTCTGCAGATTGGTTCCAAAGAGAGATTATGACTCAGTAATCTTTCATCAGCGTCTTCTGCTTCAAGCAGAGAATGTCTAGGACTAGGAATTTAAGTGGAGGCTTCAGCTCATGTCATAAAACTCAGCACCCTTGAATTGTACTCAATTATCCAGTGATGAGATATTAAAGTATTTTCTCATTGGCATAACAGTTATGGGCACATTCATTGCCATTTCTGCTTTTTCCTCTATTACCTAGGAAAACCTAGATAGCTTTCTCCTGATATTCTGTCTATTCTTTTTGGTGTCTGACACAAAATAGGCATAATCTTGTGCAAATAAGGAGCATCACAAGTATTTTCACATGGACTAGATTTTATATTCATCCTGAGATAAAACTTTACTGCCAATTTGAGGTACTTTTAAATAAAAGAGGAAGAAAATTTCACAGAACTCTGTGAGTTGATTTCACTGCTATTTTAACAAGCACTCTGGTAACTAAGGCTGCTACTGAAGAGCTACAGGAAACCCCAACTCTATTTTTTGTTTCTCTGTCTGAGCAGGCTTCAGTATGTACTGTTTAGACTCCTGGGGATAGTCTTGAAGGAAGTACCTGATTTCTGGTGGTTTTTTGGAGGTGTTTTTGGGTTTTTTTTGGGGGGGTGTTTTTGTTTTTGTTTTTTGTAAAGCTGCTGCAGCTTTCATGAGTATTTGGATTTTAAGTCAAAAGATGAAAAAGAAAGTCTTCCTGTTATATGGTGATTAGGCACTCACTTTTTTCTCCAAGTTTGCAAACTTATCTCACCCTTAAATCTGCACTCTTAAAAGAGCAGAGAAAGTGAATGAAATTAGATGCATCAAACTCCCAACAACAAGGTTTTGTTTTTTTGATAGCTAATGTTAATCTCCTTCTTGGTCAGATAGTAAGAATTAACCTAAATTGCACAAGTGACTTTTGGTACACTGTGGCATAAATTTCTCTCCAGCAAAAATTCACAAACTGGTTGCTAAAAAAGCCATTGATTAGGCATAATAAAGTTAAAATATTTAGAAACGGGTAATTTTATTTCCCTAATCCTTTATTTGTGATAGAAGGGAAGAATCTGGATATAACTTCTAACTTTTCTCTTGGTTTAGAGAATTACATATGTTAAAAAGAAATATATGCACATAGATGTATATATACATAAAGTATGTACACATATGTGTGTGTGTGTGTATAAATGTATTGGTAAATCTTCATGGAGTTCCTGGAGAGGAAATGCCAGGTCGTCAGCACATGTGGTATTACTGATTCATTAAGAGCTTCAGTCATTGCTCATTTTCTGAGCAGACATGTAATTAACTGCCTGCTAATTGTTTGTTACCTCATTACTACTAATGCAAATACTACTACCTGTCTGCAAAAGTATTTTAATTTTTCAGTATAAGGAAGCATTTTCATAAGAACTAACAATTAACAATACAATTTCAGTATAAGTTACTAGTTTCCAGTCCATTTCTTACCTTCATAAATACAAACTTTTATTTAAAAAAAGCAAAAATTAAAGCAGCAAAATGAAGTAACAAAACAAATTCCAACTTTCTGAGCAGTTCAGATTGCATCTCATATTACCCAATATACTCTTCAGTGCAGTGTTTAAAGATGCTTGAACGTTACAGAGATCAGTGAAATAACAAAGATTTAGGAAAAACTCTGCAATTTTACTTTAACTGCGATGCAGATTTATTATGTTTTATATGACTTAACCTGTTGGGGTTTTTTTGGTTGGTTTGTTTTGTTTTTTTTTTTTTTTTCAAACAAGTATACTTAAGACAAATAAAAACATCTAACTTGGGAAAGCAAAATCAAAAAAGGAAAGTATACAGTCTAAGTAATATCACAAAGCCTTTTTTTGCATAAGCTTTTTTTCCATTCTCTTCAGAAATATTACACATATAATCAGACACATTTTTCTAGTTGCTTCACTTCTGAAATTATCTATTTTATTCTCAGATGTTGCAGTCTGTCTCCTTAAAGGTATTTAAATAAGAACATCTCAATTTTTTGCACTAGGGCTTAAAAAAAGGGGTCAAATTGCTAGATGACTTGTTCTCAGGGAGGCCTGATCTGGCTTGGGTGTCAAGAGGGCTGCTTTTTGGTGGACCTTTTAGCAGTTGTTGAAGAACTGCTGCTTCTTCTATATCTCTGCCAGCTGATTCCCATTCCTGTCCAGTTATAACTCTCCAATTCTGTCTACCAGTGGTTTTGGTAACCACTTGTGGTCCTTTACAATTACTGGTCTTTGCATTATGGCAATGATTATCCTTCTTCAAAGACAAAGTTTCATGACTAGTTGAAACTGTTCTAGAACCCTGATGCTTTCATGAGGCGCAGCCCCTCTATGCAGCAGCTCTGGTGCTGTTACTGCAATAGTGAATCTTCAGGCTTGTTGGTCTAAGGACTAATTTTATCAGGAAAGAAAGAAACCAGGGAGAGTTTTCAGGTGGCTCTCCAAAACAATCCAAACCATCATGCAACTTACACTAGCATTTATCTGTAAACAAAATAAAAGACACATGCTAAAAGTCTCTCACGATTCAAAGTACTCTTGGATTTAATTGTCACTGAAATTGCACTTTAAAAAACTAAATATAAACAGGAAGTAATACATCAAGCAAAAATTCAGTTTAGAATTTATCTCTTCTGTATATTCATTTATATTCGGGATACCTGAAATAATTAGTAATTTCAGGTGTGTTAAAAAGTGTTCCTCTAACAAGGAAAATACTTAATTTAAACCTAAATTCTCTTCTGGATCTTTTACATCAACTCAGTAGTGTTAAGTCTTTAGTAATATAGAATAATACTGAGAATTACTCTTCGGGTTTGTACCTTAACTTACACGTCAGGAACATATTTCAAAATCCATCTGAGAGGTTTTGGGGAAACATTTTGTTTTCTGGAAAGAAATATTAGTCCCACATCACCAACTGCTTTCAAACAAGGCTGATTTTGACACTCTGAAAAAATGCAGACATAGAGTAATTTGTAAATAAACAACTTTTCTCTGTTCTTATATTTGAAAAAAAAAAATCCATAAAACTCTTGAGAACATGAGCGCAATTTTTAAATTGCATTCTTCAGGAAGCATAATTTGAATTTGCTTTCATGTTTACCAAAGTAAAATGGTATTGTACCTAAATTCATCTAATCAAAGTTTTTAAGCCTGATCTCATCTGGCAAGGAATTCCACATGTTCTCAAAGGGAACATTTTCTAAATGCAGACACATTAGGAAAGCATTTTAATTATGTGTCTGAGATCACTCATCCTCCCAGTACAGTATAATAAATCTGATTTACTCAAGTCTATGGTTAGCAAAGGCCATTGTTATTACATGAGAAGTATGTAGAAATATGGTGACTACATTTCTGTTTCAGACCTAGACAGTGTTTTAAAAATTCAATATCTTATTTTCTTTCTCCTTAATATCTCTTCCTAAGTATGTATCTGATAAATCAAAATAAGAATCTTGTTCCATAGACTCATGGAACGTATTGGCTGGGAGGTATTTTAAGGCTTATCTGATTCCAACAGGGAACAGTTTCCTAGGGAACACCTTCCACTAGACCAGATTGTTCAAAGCACTGTCCAGCCTGGGCTTGAGCACTTCCAGAGGTGTTGTGTCAACATCTTCTCTAGGCAAACTTCCAGTATCTTACCACCACCACAGTGGAGAATTTCTTTCTAATATCTAATCTAAACCCACCTTCATTCAGGTTAAAGCCATTAAATCTTATCACTACATGTCTTTGTGAAAAATCCCTCTTCAGCTCTCTTGTAGGCCCCCTTTAGGTTCTGGAAGACTGCTATGAGGTCTCCTGAAATCTTCCTTTCTCCAGATTGAACAGCCTTTCCCCACAGGAGAGGTACTTCAGCTCCCTGACCATTTTTGTGGCCCTCCTCTGAACTCAGTACAACATGTCCACATCTTTCTTGTGCTGGGGACCCCAGAGGTGGATGCAGTACTCCAGGCAACATCTCACAAGAACAGAGTGGAAAGAAAAACCTTCTCCATCCCCCTGATGGCCAGGCTGATTTTGATACAGTGCAGGACACAGATGGCTGGCTGCAAGGGCACATTGACAAGTGATGTTCAGCTTTTTGTCCACCAGAACCCCGAAGTCCTTCTCCTGAGGGCTGCTCTCAATCCATTCTCTGCCCAGTCTGTATTCCTGCTTGACCTGGCCTAGGTGCAGAACTAGGCATTTGGCCTTGTTGAACCTCATGAGGATCACCCAGGCCCACCTCTCAAGCCTGTCAAGATCCCTCTGGATGGCATTGCCTTCCCTCCAGCATGCTGACTGTACTACACAACTTAGTGTATACATCAAATTGAGGGGTATTACGAATAATACAGGAGGTAGAGAAGTCTTCGTGTTCACAAGCTTATTAATGCCTGCTCAAAACTGTGAATCCATCTTGTGAGCTCTGCATAGGTGTGCATTTTACTGTTAGTCACACATAATGCACTTCTTGGCTCTATTCTATAGGTCTGTTTGCAAGGATAGTTTCTGTCCATTCATCTGTTTGTAAGAAAAGATAATATTTGTCTGGTTTTCGTGTTTGGGTTTTTTTTAATGAATGTATTTCAGATCCTACTATGAGACTCCACCCAATCAGAGAGTCTCAGTTGCTACTGAGAGCTAATTTGGATCTAGCTTAAAAACTTAGTGACTGTAGTTTATGGTTCCTGAAGAGTTAATGAGAGAATACCAGAACTATTCTCTCTTATTTATATAACAACTTGACACCTTTACAAATTCATGAGCTGAAATTGCTCTGCACATATGCACAATATCTTATTTTTCATTCAGCACTGTTTCTATTTCCTAGTGCCCTGTGTGACTTTGCTCACAGGTTGGAAAGTAGTGTAATGCATCATTTATGCTGCCTTCCACCTTTATTGACTGATGGCCTCCTTTGCTGTCAATCATTCCATTGAATTTTGTCAAAAAGAATGTGAAAAATTTTGTTGCTGATATGACTGAAATACATTCACCTGTAAACAAATCCTTGAGACAGGAATCAGAACAAATGGTTACCTAAGGTCATTTCAGATATTGCAAAGACCTAATGGAAGTCAAATGCTGACATCCAATTGACAAAGTGACTAATATAATTTTCTTGTTTGATTGGAAAATAAAAACACATTATCAATAATTATTAAGAAGGTAGTTTTTTCTTTTGAAAATGGTCCAGTTTGACAGAAAGTGATCCTTGGCTCTGTGCAAAAGATGCTTCTGTAAGGTTGTTACATCACCTGACCAGAGAACTACACAATTGCCCATCTCTTGATCAAATCCAAAAATGATATATTCAAACACCAACTAGCCCATACTTGACACATGTCAGAGAGCAGCAAATTTAGGAGGATTCATCAAGATTCAGCAAGGAGGCAGGGCCAGAAACAGGACTGGAGATGACACAATCGCAGCAAAAGTCCGGCCAAAAGTGGGAGCCCAGACCCAAGTTTAAATGGACCTCCTGAGCCCATGGGCAAAAGGTATGAATGAAGGCTCCCATGCAAGGCTGGTCAGGGCTTTTGAGACAGGCAGTTTGTACACTGAGAATTATTATAAGTTGAACAAAATTGAGTGGTTTGCATGTTTTATATAGCAATCAAATTATCAAGAGTGAAAGTCAAATTTTAAAATGCCTAAGTTTAGTATCACTGCAAGATAAGAATCACAAAATGTTAGAAGTAGACATATCAGTATTTGGGTTTGTTTTGTAGAAGCTGATTATAGGCAATACCAAAATACTAAAGCAAACAGAATGAGGTATTGACACATAACTTCAAATATTTTTATCCTCAATTATTAATAAAGAACTTCATTTGAACTGGCTCAACCCTGTGTCCTGTCCATTTATGGCCTCTTACAGTGAAGTTGATCTTTGTTGAACTCATAAAATTTTGAAGAACATATATATATATATATATATATAGGGACTAAATTCTTGAAGTTTTCCTGACGAAAAGGATCCAACTGTAGGTTTTGAAAGAACATAAAATCTCTTGCATTCCATGTAAATTAATTCACAAAATATTCCAACTCCACATATTGCATTAAAGTGTGAATCATTTCAGTTATACAAGTGAAAAAAAGTGAAACTGTGTTCATACCCAAACATCGCACTACCTAT
>VYXD01006953.1:0-73747 GCA_013397195.1 Hylia prasina | reverse complement strand
AAAAAAAAAAAAGCAGGGGGGAAAGGCTTATAATCTCTTAGCTCCAACTTTCTCAAAGAAAATCCATCTGAATTTATGGGAAGCACGTTTAAATACATGAAATTTGAGAATACAGCAGATTGGGGGTTATTGAATGAGAGGAAGAAAATGCTGCTCAAAGAAAAATCTTCAGAAAAAGGGGTCAGATATGCAGGAGAAAAAGGAAGCCTAATTTTTTTTTTAAGAATTCAGCATTGGATATTTATTTTAAATTATCATAGAAATTCTCTCAACATTTCCTCATTATTTACTGTTACTTCTTCATTTCTCCTTAAAGAATCTGTGATTTGACAGATGATTTAATGAAACTGAAATTTCTAACAATTTGTATTCCAATATGGATTTGTATACGTTTCAGAAAAGTTTGACAAATACATGACTCCAGAAATAATCATGTATTTGTCAAAAAATCTGTGTATGTCATGAATAATGCAGTCATGCATGGGATGGGTCAGATACAACCTGAACATCTTTTAACTCAGCTAAACCAAAGGCTCTCTTGAAGATGAGAGAGGTGGGGGAAGGCATTAGCAGACTAAATTTCCTTTCTCACCCTTCCCTGAAAAGCAGTTACAGAAAAATTGTCAAGATGTTGATATGATTTTTGATGAGTTGTAGAAGAATGTATTATAGACAATCCACTATTTCAGCTTTATGTAAATTTTATTGGGAAAAAGTGGCAGACTGGAATAAGAGGTGCATATAAACTCTTGCAATGCATAACTGCCTAGGCTTATGTCTTCTCAGCAAGGGTTCCTTGTGGTGCATGAGGAAATTGGTGATTTTCCCAGGTTGCCACAGGCCTCCTTTTTTCCTTTGTCCCTGCTGAGAGGACTGGTTTTATACTACATTCATCTGTATTTTCATAATCAGTCACCATCTTTCTTTGCTTTTCAAGAGCAATCACACTAGCATAGATGGTGCTCCATTAGGCAGCCCTTCTCATTGCATTTCCCTGTAGACATGCTGGGCTCTCCTCTGGAAATGGCATCTGCCATCAGCTATGCCAAGATGCCAACAGAAAAGGGGGAGATCACAAAAAGGTCACAATTTAAAAAGACACAAAATACAAACCTCAGATAATTCCTAGTGCTTGAGACTGACTTGATCTCCTGTCTTGGAGTAGATGATCATACAGAAGAAAAACTATCATTTTGCAGCTGAAACATTCATGACTGTACTGTTTAAGGGCTATTTCAGAAAACAAAGGAACAACACAAACAGACAAAGAAATGTCAAACAAAGAAATGTGAAGAAGAGGTGACCACAGCAAGACATCAGAACCATCTGTTCTTTTTGTTCTGAGTAAAGATTTCTGGGTGAGCAAGCACACCTGAGATCCTTAAGAGTAACAAAGGCTGTGTGTTATCAATGGCAAAGGTGGACTTTGTTTACAGCTGACTAGTAACAAAGGCATGCTACCTCAGTATTCAGGATGCACCCAGACAAACAAACTGTGTATTATTAGGCAAGAGCTGAAACTGCCCAAGCTTAAAAGCTTATCACTGTTGCTGTCTATAGCGCTTTTTCCTTTTACTGGCTGACAATTATTGTGTCTATTTCTCTTCTACAGACTACTTTTCACTTGTTTTCATTGTAATGCTGAAGTTCTTTTACGAAGCAAGAATAGTAATGAGAAGGGCATAACAACTATTTCAGCTTTTGTTATGTTCTCATGTAATAAGTGCTGGTCTTTTAACTACTGAAAAGGGATTAACTTAATTGTTAAAAAAATATACACATATCAATTATGGAAAATCTAGATATCACCCCTCATTTCCACACAAGCTTAAAACAAAACAAAGGAACAAGATTTCAGTACCTCACCAGTAAACCTGTATTGCTTTAGTTTGACAAAAATTGGATATTACCTTTATTTTTTACTATATCTACCCATAGAAAGTAGATATACTTCCCACAGAAAGTAGATATACTTCCCACAGGAGAGAAACATGATTATACCACTATACTTAAATTTACCTTCAAATCACTTCCTTTTCATCGATCTAAAAATTGCATTTTTTCTTAATGCCTCATTCCCAATCTGAAAAATGGAAAGAGTACTATTTTACAATGCAGGTCTTCATGTCAAATGCTCAAATAAAAAGGCAATATACATGACATAATCATCTCTTAAGGAAAATCATCTTATGATGGGGGGAAAAGATAAATACGTGTAGTTTGGAGACATAGTTTTCTGTGCACATCATCTGAAAAAAAGGTCTTCTGCCTGGAAATTTTCAGCTTTCTAATCAGCATTTAAATCCTGATGATATGCAATGTAATTTTTTCTCTTTGATGTAACTGTTTACAGTAAATAATGTGAACCTTTTCTTTAATTAATATTCATTGAAACTATTTATGATTTACAAAAAGAATTGAAAAACATCTATAACAAACTAAAATCTTAATACCTACACTCTTAATTTATATAGTAAGCTGTATATGAGTTTCCCACAGTTCTTCACAAACAAATCATATAGAACTACAGGAAGGAAAAGTAATCCATCTCAAAGAAAGCCATTTGGAAAAGACTTGTTGTCACTGTGCTTGTAAAAATATTCCAAAAATGAAAGAAATGTATATTTACAGGAAGCAAGGGATACATCTAGGGTACCAGCAGAGAAATGCTTTTTCAAATATTTTCTTTATTCAGTGGCTGAAGTAATAAATTGCACAGTACGTGAATTGAGATAAAAATAAATAACAAACATTACTGAAAACAAAATAGTAAGGAAATAAAATATGAACATATTGCAAACAGCATTTGGCATTGTGTGAAAATAACGGGGTCTCTTTTGTTTTCTTATCAGCTCTGAAAATTGTGTTGCCTGCCATGTAAATGAAGCTTCATTTTTTGGCAGTAGGTAAATATACTTTTGTTTTAAACCTCAATATCTTTAACACTGAACAGAAGTATGGGTATGCGAGGCAGAGAAGATAGAGTTTAGACAGTGTGTTTTTCATGAAACATGGTAAACTGACTATTCTATCTACATTCAACTTAAAATTTAAATTCTCTGTTTTCCATTGTACTGGAGTATTTGAATTTGAATTTGGCCAAAAAATGACTGTATTAATAAAAGTTTAAAAGTTTATTACATATTACAAAAATGATCAAGATTTCTGGGAAAATACCTCGGTGAAATCTACAATGTCTGTACTGGTGTTGAGGTCAATAACTTATTTTTGGTTTAGTCTATTATGTGAAGATTTTGCATTGAAAATAATTATAGTTAAGATGAAACTGAAAAAAACATCTATAAACATCCAGGAAAATTAAAAATTAGGGGTTTTTTTAAGCTAATTGTTAAATCAGAGGTGAAAAATTACATTAGGAATTAATTTCTTATTAATTAATTCCACTTTTTCAGAGAGAACTAGAGGTGATGTTCTCCAACACGAAGCTGGAGGGGAGGGATCATTTTATTGTGTCAAGTATCATATGACTGTATATATTCTCAGGGCAAGTGGCAGATGTGTATACTGTAGGTAGGTTGCAACTCTAACTTTAAAAAAACCAAAACTTTTTTGAGTCTAGAGCGAGTGATCTGAATTATTTTAGTCTGGAGACATCATTCAAGTACTTTTACAGGTACTCAATCCTCTTCAAGGCAGCAATCTTCTTCAAGGCAGCAAACCCAGTACTGTTGAGAAACAGCACAGATGCACAGAGAGGATCATATTTGCACTTTGGATTGGCATAGAGGGACTGAGAGCAAAGAAGAGGCCCCAGGTGGGGGCTGGTGGCAGGGTGGGAGGCATCAGGTGGGTGAAGGGTAAAGGATCCCAGCCTGCCTTGCTGAAAGTTGCTCATCTGCCATCCTGTGCCAAGGAAATGCTTCTTTAAGCAGAGGCTCTGCTGGAAGCAAGAGGCAGATTGCAGTGGTGGGCAATTGCTACCAGAAAAATAGCAAGCTAGGCTTGTGACTGCAGAGAGAATTTCATGGTGACTTGCTTGCCAAGTGCACAAATGTGTCAGACCTTATGAAATGTCTCTACCAACTGCTAGGAAACAACAGAGGGGGTCTGTAGCTGGTGTGCATGGGAAAAAAATAGCATAGTGAAAGAGAGATAAGGAGTAGATTTTAGGTTTTTAAGAGTACCAAAATCCCTAAAGTAATGTTCTTTGTAGTGCTCTCTGCAATTTCAGTGGTGCTGGAGATGAAGAAAGAGAGGCAAACTTTTAATGCTAGACTGAGAAGGCAGTAGTAAGGATTAAGAGGCATCAGAAGCTTCTAGAATAATGGATAGTCATGAAGAAGAGATGTACTTCCTCTGAATGACAAGTGGGTCAAGCTGCTATCATTTAATATCAAGGACAAGAAGAGTGAACTTTTAAATGAAAGAATAAGAGTAATCTGACAAGTCCAGAGCAGCACAGAGGTGGAGATGACATATGTATTACAGATGATGTTATGGAATATTTTTTAGTCTCTGTAAAAGCTAGAACACAGAAAGGAATTAGTCAAACACAGAGTATGATTTCAACTGGATGCTGGGAAGAGAACCAAACTTGTACAGTAACAATATAAAGTATAAGTTGTCAAATGAAGGAACATGAATAACAAAATAGCAGACATACCAGAAACTTGGTGAGAAGAGGAAAATCTGCTAAGTATCATTCAGTGGAATAAGATTAGCAACAATGATTAAAAGAACACTGACTATTTGGCAGGATCAAATGATACGCACCCAAGATTTACATAAAATTCTCCTGGTACTTGAAGGAGTTGGGAGATATGAAGGTACCTTTTAAATTGATGCCAAGTGAGATTCCAAGAAATTCATAAACATAACAGGGTATATAAACCTGATATCTCAACAAGGCAAATTAGTTTAGCCTATAATGCACAAATTAATAACCACAAACATAAATCTTACCAAACACTGGGGAAGAGACAATGTAGATTCTTGAAGGGAAATCTTGTGTCATAAATATACCATAGATATTTGAAAGTTCAGCATGTGGATAGGGGTATTCTGCCTGATATATCCCACCTGGAGTCCCACTAAGTTTCTGGTTTGTCATCCAAAGCTTTAAAAGAACTTATTTAGTTACAGCATTAAAGTTCTTCACTTTATTTCATCATTTGGTTAAATGATGAAACAGACGGTAGGAATGGATATTTTTTGCAATAATCAACAGTGAATTCCACACAAGTCTGTGCTGGGACTTGTGCAGTTCAATATATTAATAGATGACCTGGAACTGAAAGCCATTAGTAAAGTGGCAAAGTTTACTGCTGATAACACGTTATTCAAGACAGTAAAAATGAAGGCAGACCATGAAGAATTGAAGGAGGACCTGAGGAAGATGAACAAGTAGCCAATAAAACGGCAGATGAAATTCAGTATAGATAAATGTCAAGTCACGTAGAGGGGAAAGAGCAGGCCTACACACGCAGCACAATGGGCCCTGAATTGGTCATTATCACTCAGGAACAAAATCTTGGGTCATCATTAAAGGCTCTATGAAAATGTCAGCTCAATATTGGTAAGACAGACAAATCAAAGGTAAGAAACATTTTTAAAAGAAGTGAAGAATAAAAAAGAGAACATCATATCTCATTGTATAATTGTCTGGAATCGCCCCTTTCTCCTCCCTTTTAAACATAATTGATGAAAAATGGAAAAGTCTCCAGAAAGGAGAACAAGGATTAACAAATTTATCAAACTGCTTCTTTGTATAAAATAATGAACTAAGAAAAGACCATAAAACTTGGGGGGGGAAATGACAAAAAAAAAAAAGACATTACAATAGACTTATTTTTAAAAGGGTGTCTTGGAGAGGTTGGGTAAGGACTGATAATCCATTGGGAGTATAAAGATGTCCAAAGTAAAAGGCGGGATAGATCAGTTTAGTAGAAGTCAGCTTCATAACAATTTTAGGGAATTAGTTCTTCCCTCAGTAGCTGTAGGCTTGCTGAACTGCTCCAAAGAATGTTGAAATATTTAAAAGAGTATGGGCTGAAAGAGACATGGGGAAAACTCATGGAAAGGGACTCCAAGGATACCCATTTAATGCATATGTACAATTTCTGACTCCAGAACTGAAAAATGTAGGAAAGCACGAGGCAAAAACATCACAGATACTTCCCAATTTTTCTTTCTTCCCTAGATTTCCATTTATGATGTATTTTATTTCAGAAAAAATAGAAACAAGGTGTGACTCAGAATACCTTTATTATGTAGATCTCTTGTCATTGATTCTTCCAATGACAGACACTGCCTACTTCATTAGTGACAAACAAACCAAACTGAGCATAGAGAACAAGGCACACCCTCACTGTTAATAAACGAATTGCAACTTCACTCTCATCCTTATGTGACCCTAAAACCACGGCAATTTTTTATGAAACTTCTTTTTCTATTCAAAGTTAATGGCAGTTGTTTCATAGCCTGTCCAAGTCTTGTTTGCACAGGGTGGTCTGTACATCCTCATTTATGCAAGTGTGTTGAGGGGTGCTTTGAAGTGTGAAGCCTGGTGAGGATAGTGCTGGAGGAGTGTGGGAGGTGCGGACTGCCACACCTGGTCTAATGTGGACCATTCTGCCTGTTGGAGTCAGTTCCAAGGATGCCGAGTACAGCACCATCCCACAAGTCATTTCAGACACTCACAGGCAAGGAGTGCAGCAAGCACACAACGCAGACAGCAGCAGCCTGGCACTTGAGCACCCGCCCTCTCTCAGCACAGAGACAGATGATGTGTGGTCTAATAGAAACAGACAGTGGTAAGCACACTGCCTTTTCCTGAAACTGAGCCTATAATTGAATGATAAGGAATTTGGCACTGTCTCAATAAGGAATGTGATCACTCGGATAAACAAGTTGCATATTATTTTTTTTGTAAAGAGTCTGTGCTATGTCTATGATAAGAAACACAGGTTTCTCCTATACCTATTGCTCCTGGAGAGCCACTTAATTAAAGATTTATACTCCCACCTTAGCAATGGCATTAATCTTCATAGATATGGACTGCATGCATAGTAAGAATAATAATCATGAAAAAGCATTTCTTCTCACACCTACTATTCATATTATCTTTTATTTTGTAAGCTACCACTCATTGTTTGAGACTGCTAAATCAAAATTTTCTGAAGGTCAAAATGCCTCTGGTACCTCTACTTTGTTTTGGGGACAAATCACAGCTTTCTCTGATATCTTTCCTGCCTCTAATATTTTGTTATTGGTCTTTCTAATTTCATATTGCTGTTCATATCAGGAATGTTCGAACAGAACCTCGGCAAGGTTTTTTAATACTAAGAAGCCAAACTACCTCTAGCTCCAAACTATCTGGTGTTTTATTCTTGCACAGATTGAAAGGGTCTAGATACATGCAATTTAAACTTTTTTTTTTTTTTTAATGTTTAGACAGCACTGTATTTTTGAAAAGCAGAGAACAAACCCTTGCAAAATTTTTAGTGAGGAGACATAAGATTTCCTTCTCCTACTACCTATTCATACACTGGTAGTTGAGCATTTAACAGTAGCCTATGGCTTCTGCTTCCCTCAGTGGTTGCACTTTTTGGCATTGGAGGTTTCTTCTTAGGTATGAAGCCTGGCAAATCAATGTCCTTCAATAGAGAGGATCTCTTCCCTAGATTGTCACCAACCAATATTGTGCCAATATAATGGCACTTATAAAGGCAGTCTTTCTTCTGGGAAAAAAAAATCAAAGAACAGCTTACAGTCTGTTGTTAGCTACAGACTGTGTTCATAGAAGAAAAACATGAGAGTGGTAAGGATTTTTACTTTCTTTTTTATGTTTCCTTAAGGCTGATAATGTTCTGAAGGACGCTGCTCTGCTCCACAGCTAGGAATGCTGATCTAAATTTACCTCATAATGTTTTTGTGATTAAGACTCAGTGAAGATCCATATAACAATACAGTTGAATTAGAGTATTTAACTGATTAAAGAATTTCATCTAGAAAATAATTTTCCTCTAAAGACATTATATTTATGTGACTAACAAAATAGCTTGATTAGCACTGTAATTATGTCTACGAAATAAATATATAATGATTCACTACTTATGGCAAGCTAAGAGAAAAATTTCTTAACATTATGTTCTGAAAAACATTATAAATCTAGTTAATTTGTCTAAAAATTGTTGATATATTTGGCTTTTTGATCTTATTCATTAACTAAACTATGAAGGAAAATAGATACAACCTTTTCAATGTCTCTGATTCCGTTGACACTGGTTTTATACTAATCATCATGAAAATTTTTGACATATATCTATACATATAACAGTCTTGTATTTTGTGTAAATCCCTCAGAATTTTATCATTAATCATTGTTCCATTGAAACACAATAACAATTTAAAAAAACAAAGTAAAAGGTAAGGTTTTGAGTGATCAAAGGAACTCAGAGAAGACCTAGTCTGAGCCTAAAAAGGGCTGATCCACCTAGCGTTTAGTCAGCCTGAACCTGTACTAGTAGGTTTCAAAGAAAGCATTTCACTTGATGCTCTTGGGTTTTTTCATAAGTGTGGATTTCTGGATAAGAACAGTCACATGGTTATTTGTTGGGTTTTCCCCCCATACTCCCTCCCCCCAAAATCAAAAACCTGTGAAAATGCTTTTGTACACATCCAGTTTCCAGATCTTTGCCATCTGTCATGGCAGCCTCCTTTCCCTTCCTCTCTGTGTTGTTTTCCTGGAATGACCTGAACGGTGCCTACTTCCACTCTGTTGCTGCATGACAGCACACTATAATGAAGAAAGATAATTTTCTTTCTTCTCTAGGGTAGTGGCTTTTCTTCTGAAAAGAAAATTGGTGAAAGATCTAACAGCAGCAGTCTATGGAAGTTAGTTTAAGAAACCTTCTAGTGTCTCAAATTGCACTGCAATACTTTAGATGTGAGTTCAAAGCAAAGATCAAACTCACATTTTCATCATACCCAAATCCTCCATAGATTTCAGTGTCCTATTGCTTGAAACCAGCAGTAATATTGCAGAATTTTTTTGAGGTATCAATTTTATAGAAGGTCTAACCATTTATTATTATGCCCCTTGGATCCTCTGAATAGGTGGGACTTGGAAGTTACAAGTTTCAAAGTGTGAAAATATTTCTTTAGATAATGCATAAACACAGTGAATGATGGATCAGAACCAAGTATACTTGTGTACAACTGTAGACCAGATGCTCTTCTACCAGTATGTTGTCTTTAACTGCCTGAGATAAGTGACAGAAAACCTAACTGAGGTAAAATGATGAAGTGTACTGCAGAGTCTTATTTCTGCTATTGCAGTTTCTTTCTTGGTAGAAATTCTAAAAGAAAGAGTTATGTCCTCTGAGTCATATAGAAACATGCTATAATTTAATATATACCACTAGCTCATATACCACTGCAATATTAAAAAAAAAAAAAAAAAAAATCCCAAACTGAACTATGTCAGATTTACTGCAGAACTTAGAAAAAACCTGTGGAGCTTTGATGATATCTTCTGGAGTAGCTCAAAAATTAAGCTAGCAATTTATAAAAAAATAAAAGAGTATTTTCTTCAGGTAACAAAAAACCTATGAAGCCTTGCTACAATATTCTCAAGACAGCACTTTTTTTAAGTAGTTCAAAAATAAATTACAATTAATAGTTTTCTGTTTAAAAGACTGCCTGTGTGAATGTCAAAACATACACTGTTAATAAACTGGGTTTAGGTGGTAAAGGTATGAAAACCATGTTATGTGAACTACTCTCCCAGTTTAAAGGTGTTCTGAAGGACTCCACAAAAAGCATGTGAAATGACAATGAAACCTTGATATGAAATTATGGCCTTTACTAAACTTTTTATGCTTCACTTGTGCTCAGGATTCATAGGATTTACACAGAGCAAAAAGTCCAAATATGTCAAGTTCATTTTAATTTTGAAGGTTTAGTGCTGCCTGAAATTCATTTCTGTAATCAGATGCTTCCCACTTCTCTCAGCATTGCAGTGAGGTGTCTAGCAACCAGAAGCAGACAAAATCCAACGTTAGTAATTCACGTGGAAGTTGGGAACTTATCTTTGATTTTGCTTTGATTTGAACAAACCAGAAGCAGAATGCTTTCAACCTTTGCAGTAAACTAGAAGGAATACTTCAACTAGTCACAGAAATTAAAACAGATGTAGCAAATAAATACTTCAAGTAATTTTTTTGCAATCAAAATTTAAAAACAGTAGTAAAAGTGAATTTCCCTGAAAGTAGATATGAGGTTATCTGGAATATAGGGCTATGGAGTAACCTGGGATGACTGTCTAGAGCAATAGACCTGGGGAAAAAGATTTCATCAAGGTTTGTAGCAGCTGCTATATCATTTTGTCAAGAGACTCAAATTATTCCCAGTCTCATCAATCCAATGACAACAGTCTCCAACAGCCATAGTACATTACTCCCATTTTGCTAATCCTAGTGATTGCCTAGTGAGTGTAAATAAAATCTGGCCTTGATCTGCATCTCACAGCAACTGAGACACAAATGCCAAATACATACACTGAATAGGCAGTGGGTTTTGTGATCTAAAACCCTGTTTTATATCAAGAAATTTCAGATGTACCCTACCACAACATGATCTAATACATCCCTTCCAATCCGTTTTGCTTACTATTAATGTGCGTCATTCTGATCATTGCATGAAATAAGCAGGNTAACAGGGTGTCAGGTTGTATTCTGACTCTGTCAGTGGTATTTTATACTATTGAATTTATTTTATTTTACTTTATTTTACTTCTTTTCTTTTGCTCTTATTAAATTGTACTTCTGACTTGGAGTCTCTCACTGATTTTGCTTTGAAACCAGCACAAATGGATAAAATTATTTTCCCAGTGTGAAGTTCTTGAATTACTTTATGAATTCATTACAGTTGTCACAAGCACCTTACTTAATTGTATAATTACTTCTATAGTGTAATCCTAGGACAAATTAATGTAGATAATATTGCTCAATATGAAATTTTATTTGTCAGATCTGTGTTTATTGTTAAGAACAATCCATAATTTTTCTCATGTTAATAAATTACAAAGAAATGGTGTTACATTTGTGTTTTGATTCCTAGGTAGTTTCTCAGAGACCATTTTTTCCTTAGCTCTTTTTTCAGAGGTATGAAGTAAAAAAATTTAATAAATTTTTACATGATGACAAAAGACCTGTCACTCATCTTTAATCATTACTATAACCGTTAACAACATAATGTGACCATTCTGTTTCAGATTATTATTTCAATTGTATATAGTAACTTTTAATATCAGGCATGATCTGAGAGCTAATAGCTGCAAGAACAGAGGCTCTTGAATCTCTTCCTCTTCAGCATTTTGGCACAATATCATAAATCTTTTTTTTTATTCTCACTAAAGGGAAACCTATTCAGTGACATGAGTTGAATGAGATTTCAAGAGGAAAGGTTACAAAAGGTGTCTTGTATGCAGAGGAGGAGTTAGAGCTTACTGTGATTCTTAACAGTAAACAGTAGGAATGCCCTGTCATTCTCCCTTCATGTCATATTATATGGTGTAGATAAGGAATGAGGAAACAAGAAATGGCAAGTCAAGAAACTGATTGAAGGAGACATTTGGATTCTGAAAATCTGTACTTTTCCAACATGGCATGAATTAAAGCATTTTATTGCTGCTATTTGGTCCTTTATCTCTTTTTGCCACTGTTAATGGCCTTTGACTTCTGCAGGACTTAAAACTAATACAGTATCTCACATTTTGTTTCATAAAAACCTCTAGACCTTTTAAGTACCTTTCTTTCCTGTCCTTTGGGTCCTCCAAATGGTCTAGGTATACATTTATCTGTCTAGGTGTCTGGTCCTAAAAGCTGGATTGACAGAAATTCCATTCAGCTGATGCCTGGCCTGAGTTAAAAGTATCTCAATATATAAACACAAATTCCCAGGTATGACTAGAAATTCTTCTCACCTGAGAGGTCTGACACCTTTCTAGAACCATAAATTCTGTGTTTTGCATTATCTGCTTTCATTGAGTAGCTTGGTAGTTGGAATATTTGTGCAAAATAAAGATATTTGGCGGTACAGAGGAACACAGGTTTCCTTGGCTGCTAAAGCAGTGATTTCACTATCAGACGTTGTGGCCATTATAATTTTTTCTCATTTTTGTTACCCAGTCACTAGTTATGCCATCTTCAGCACAACTGTTGAAAGTTGAGCACATATTTCATGGTAGTAGTAAGGCTGCTACTTAAATCACTCAGAAGGTGAGTCTCAGAAGGTGACGAGATGATAGGAGGACACATAAATGTCTATATCAAGCTGTAAAATGAAAACTCATTGTGTTTTAGCAGAAAGGAAAGAATCTGCTGAGTTATTAAGGAAGATTGATTTTTACCTAAATAAAGTGATGAAGGCTACAGAATGGATGATGGATTATTCCTGCAGTTTGAGGCCCTATTTCTCTATGGTTGATTTGTGTCAAGGCCTTGAGAGTGCAAATAGGCATCCGTTGCTTTGTGTTAGAGTGCTGGGCTCTGGTCATTGTGTCCCAACAAGAAATCAGTGTCTTATTAGCACAGTTAAAAGGTGCGTATCCTACTAATCAGACCGAAATTCCATTCAGCTGATGCCTGGCCTGAGTTAAAATATCTCAACATATAAACACAAATTCCCAACTATGACTAGAAATTCTTCTCACCTGAGAGGTCTGACACCTTTGTAGAACCATAAATTCTGTGTTCATTTCAAATATGCAGGGGTTTTAACTCCTAATTATCTCTACCAGTGAGGAGTTCAATGGTAGAGGTAGATACCTTCACCTTTAGATGCAGGGAACTCCTTTTAACACATGCACATTTGGGAATCTGGTTGCCATTCACAAGACCTCCTTAAAGCCCATCTCTGCCACAGATGGGAGATGTTACTGTTTTTTATTCGTCCAATAGATGACAAATTGATGATTGCCAGCAATTTCCATTAACTGGTGGGTATTCTGGGGAGTGGTCTGTATTTTGCAGGAAAGCAGCTGTTTCATGTCAAATAAAGTAATTTTTGTCAGTCACTGTGCTCTGCAAGTGGTACAGTGACAAAGTTCATTGATTTGTCTCAATCCTTTAACACAGAGACTAGCACTTGTCACTCTGTGACAACATACTTCTATAGTACCCTGTATCCCAAAGAAGCTGATAAAGGAGGCAGGACAAATGGCTGATGACATGGACCAAGCACTAATAGCAATAACTTCTGACAGACTGTTCATCTCTTCATTGCTGTCTTTCCTCCCTCTTTATTTGTCTGTCTCTGTGTAAGTCTGATACCAATAGCACAAGACAGAAGTTCATTGGCAGAAACCTTTTGCATTTTATACTTTCAATACTGAGAAAGATATCTCTAGCCAACCAATGGTACTGACCTTGCTCACTTGAACAGAAAACCATTATGTAAAACAACTACACTGGCTTTTAGTTCCATTGTGATGAGACTAAGTGATGCAATAATGTATTCACATGGATCACACCTCTTTCTTCTGATTCTTCTGGGTTTTTCATAGAATCATAGAATCATTTATGTTGGAAAAGACCTTTAGGATTCTGAAGTCCAACCTTTAAACCAGCACTGCCAAGTCCACCACTAACCATGTCCCCAGGTGTTGCACCTACACACCTTTTAAATATCTCCAGGAATGGTGATTCCACAACTTCCCTTGGCAGCCTTTCCAATGTTTGACAACCCTTTCCATGAAAAAATTTTTCCTAATATCCAAACTAAATGTCCTCTGGTTAGACCTGAGGCAATTTAATCTTCCTCCTTAAGTTCTTTCCCTTGAGACCTAGCAGAAGAGACCAACCCCCATCATAACGGCTACAACCTCCTTTCAGATAGTTGTAGAGAGCAAAAAGGTGTCCCCCCCCAGCCTTCTTTTTTCCAGACTAACTCCACTTCCCTCAGGTGCTCTTTATCAGACTTGTGCTTCAGACCCTTCACTAACTTTCACTTTAGCACCAAAAAGTCTTTCTGGTAGTGAGGGACCCAAAACTGAATCACAGCATACTCAAGGTTGGAAGAGACCTTCAAGATCTTTCAGTCCAACCATCCACACAGCACTCCCACTGCGACCTCTAAATCACTAGACCATATCACCCAGCACCAGATACTGATACCTCTAAAATACCTTCACAGGTTGGGACCTTGCCACGGCCCTGGAAAACCTATTTCAATGCCTGAAACCCTTATCAGTGAAATTTTTTTTCTAATATCTATTATGGATCTCCCCTGCCTCACCTTAGGGCCATTTCCTCTGGTCCTCTTGCTGCAGGCATGGTAGAAGACACTGCCCCCACCCCACTACAAGAACTGAGGTGCAGCCTCACCAGTGCCCTGGTGCTAGTAGCCACACTGATACAGGCTAAGGATGCCATTGGCCGCCTTGGCCACCTGAGCACATGCTGGCTCATGTTCAGCTGCTGTTCACCAGCACTCCCAGGTCCTTTTCCACTGGGCAGCCTTCCACTCACTCTTCATTCGCCTGTAGCATTGCATGGGGTTGGTTGACTGAAGTGAAGGACCTGCTAGACTCAGCACATCCATCCAGCCTATCCAGATCCTTCTGCAGAGCCTCCCTAGCCTCCAGCAGATCAGTCATGCTCTTCTTGGTGCCATTTACAAACTGACTGAGCGTGCACTAATCCCTTGCCCAGAGGCATGTCCTTGTAAGTGTATTCTTTGTATATCTCAGTATACCAGAAGGGAAGGAGTAATTATGCTCCACATGTACAGAACGCTTTGAGGACAGAATCAATTTTGTCCCTTTCCAAAAAGTATCCACCAATTTGCAGGTTAATCAGTCTGTACTTCTTTTCTGTCCAATGTTAAACCTGGGTGGTACATGAGTCATGGCAGGATGGTAACTGAGACAGAATATTATTGCACTGTTTTAGGCTCAGATAGAGTCAATTTTCTTTACAGAATCTAGTAGGGGCAATGTTTTGGATTTGTGCTGAAAAGAGTGTTGATAACTCAGGGCTGTTTAAGTCACTGCTGAGCCGTGCTTACACAACACCAAGGCCTTTTTATCTTCTCACATCACTCCACTAGCAAGGAGGTTAAGGGTGCACAAAGGGTTGGAGGGGATACAGGCAGAACAGATGACCCCTGCTGAACAAAGGAACATTCCATACCATATGGCATCATGCTCAGCATATAAGCCTGAGGGAAGATAAAGGAAAGGCGGATGTTCAGGGTGATGGTGTTTGTCATCCAAGTCATCATTATGTGTAATGAAGCTTTGGTTTCCTGGGGATGGCTGAACACCTGCCTGCCCATGGGAAGGTGTGAATGAGTTCCTTGTTCTCCTTCACACTTGTGCACAGCTTTTGATTTCCATATTAAAGTGTCCTTGTCTCAACCCACAAGTTTTCCCACTTTTACCCCTCCAATTCTCTGCCCATGCTACTGGGGGGGGGTGGGGGGCGGGGAGGGAGCAAGCAACTGTGTTGCATTTAGCTACCTAGTGATGTTAATCATGACAATTTAAAAAAAATTTCTAGTGTATTTATTTTCTCAGCTGATGAGAACGAATACTAGTCCTGAAAACAATCCCAGAATTGAATACCAGCTGAATTAACCTTAAAAAACATACAATTCATCAGGAAGTATCTAACACAAAATTAAAATCAGCTTTATTCTAAAAATAACAATTTTTATTTTTCAACCTACTCTATTTAGCTACAAAACATTTGTGAAATGAATGGATTTCTGAGAAAAGCAATGCCTTTCCTCACTGGTGCATATTCAAAGTGAATTAGAGCAAATGTTTTATAGCAGCCAATGTTTCAATTAGCACTTTATATTTTTAACTAGTTTGTCAATTTAACTTATTGTGTTTTTCATTTGTAGTCACTGTTCAAATAATTTTCATTTCCATTTAGTTTACTTTAAAAATTGACATCCATATAGTATGTTGATATGGTTTCTTTACCTTGCATCCAGCCCAAAGGCATTGAGAGTAAGGCATACTTTTGAATGTTTTTTATGGAAATTTAAGGATTGTTTCACCAACTGATTATATAGGAAATTGTTTGTTGCAAAAGTCTCATTCTTTTGCTTTGTATAAAACATATATCTAAGCATAGGTTCTGATTAACCCATACTAATTCAGTTTACAATTCTGATAAGTAGTAGTGAGTTTTTAATTATTCATATATAATGTAAGTTACTAGTAAAGCCAAGCGTCTTACTTTGAATTTACAATTATTGCAATTACTGGATTTTGGAATCTAAAAATTACCAATAATATGCTTGCTATATCTAGAAAAATTTGTTAAGACAGCACATTTTACAGACGTTTTGTTAGAAATCTGTGTTAGTATTTTTCAGATTCCTCTGTGTAATAAGGGATATGCATATCCACAAATTTAAAAAAGTTTTCAGAAAAGTGAATAAAATAAAAGGAAATATGTCATTATAAAGTTCAGCCCCAGTCATGTATGTCCCAGAGGAATTCTTATGAGTAAAACAGGGAAAAGACAAATCACTGAGAATTGAAGAAAAGGGTCAATATGTTGTCAGATTTTAAAGACTTCTTTTCCTCCTACCTGAGTTGCTTTAACCAGCAAAACATATGCCAGTATCATTATTAGGCAGCATCAGCTGGGCTCACAGCCATACGGAAGCTGGAGTAAATAAATCTACTATCTTGAGCTGGGATTTGACATTATCATATCATTACCTCTTTGCTGGATCATGTAGTCTGTGACAACCCTGTCCAGTGCCAGAGGGCATCTTGTTTTCTAGTTTCTTATAATGATGCATAACCATACATCAGCATCACCATTCAGAGGCCAAGAGAGCATCTGCCTTTTGTTAAAGGTCCTGTGGTGCATCAGCCTGGTCTCCCTTTTCCTCTCATTGGTTCTGTTAGGTACCGGGATCAGGATCCAACAACCAAGTTGAAGGGTCTTGGGCCGTGTGATCAGCAATCAGCACAGCTCTTTTAGCTTAAGTTTTTTGGGTCCTCCTAAATGACTTTGAGGACAGGTTTTCCATCCTGAAATGGAAATCATTGCATTGATGATGCATCTTCTTTCTGGACTCGAAGAGAAGCTGAATGCAATTGCATGAATTGTATATTTCAAAACCCTCTCAGGATCTCTAATCTGCCTCCTGTATGAAAAAGCTGAATGCTTTCATAGCTTAATGGATACATATAAGTTGGTCCCATCCAGTACTCTCTGCCTACCAGTGGAACCTATCTGGAGCCAAGCTATTATATACTGCATGCACAGATCAATATGTATGGGTGCAGATCAACATGCTCAGTTATATCGATTATTTTATGTTTGTCCATTCCCTCTGGTGCTTCTTCTGATGATGACAGCTAGAGGAGTAGATACTGTGAAACAGATATGTATTGTTTTTCCTGGGCATTTCATGTGACAGCAGTTTTTGGTATTCAACAAACTTTCACTGGATACCTCCTGTCCTTGTTTCTTTGTGGTCTTTCAAGGGGGCGTTTCTTCTAGTCAGTACCATCCCTTGGACAGTTAGGGGAGAGCTAGGTCCTTGGGGATTTCACTCAACAGACTGTGCTTCAACAGTCACTTCTCATTTATTCCTAAAACATTATCAGATTTTCATCCTGGCCTGTTGCTTGATTAAGAGATTAATTAACCATTCTGTTTATTTCTCTACATCTCATTCTTTTAGGTTTTATGCAGCATTTCTCACTCAAAGTCAAGAAGACAGTTTTGGTTTATTTCCGCAGGTGCAGGCATTTTAAGATAGCCCTTTGGCCACCTGTTTCCCACTAAAGGAAGAGTGGAGGCTCAATTCTCTGTCTTTGGTGATCTCCAAGACAGTACTCAGCTATATCCAGATTATCTGTGAACTGTAAAAACCCCACTAAATTCCAATGGAAAGTCAGGGAGCATCCTACTGAAGCTTTTATATTTGCCATGCCCTGAATTTGGATCCTGAAAATGCTTGTGGACTGTTTACCTGTTTTCCCACCAGCATTTCAATAGGCTCAGATCCACTTAAAAACTGTACGGCTATAACCATGGTGAGTGAAAACAGAAATTCAAGATCCTCAGCTAGACTCTTTCTGATAATGTAACTGCAAAGAATACAGGAATTCAGTAAATAAAGAGATACTTTCCCAAAGATGGTGGATCCCCACACAAATTAGTCTTCCAGCCCAGTCTTCCCTTCTGTGTTTCTTTACACATTTGATTTTTGTTTTAGGAGGAGACAGAAATGGCAGTCCATGTAAGCCATGCACACAGCCAGAGAGCAGTAGAACCCAGTACACTTGGCTGTTTTATCTACAGGAAAATAGGGTCAAGACCCTTCTCTCAAGGGTCAAGACACCAGCTGGAACTACTGTTAGAAGTGTGTGTAGAATCTAACACCAGCTATTTGTCAGTAATGTTTCATTCTAGATTTATTGCATCTTGGAAATTATGCTCTGCTATTAATCTCAGATTTCTCAAAGGTTCAGTATTGCTTGCCATGCATGGTTTGGATGTATTCATAGGGGTCTGCTTCTCCTGAGCTTGGATATGTACATGACCTGCTAAGAAACATGATAAAGAAACTGAACTCCTTTTGACATGAATCTTTGCTAGTGCTCCACGGCAGCTACAAAATAGAATAAAAGAATGTATTATGCCACTATATTCAAACACTAACACAACAGTGCAGCACTGGGGTGCCATGCAAAAGGCAGATGGTTTGCTAAAAGGATTTCATAGACATCACTACTAAAATGCACTATTTGATATTACTCATTAAACTGTGTTTGAGTAAGGTGCTTTTTAGCAATATTACTGCACTCAAGATAAATTAATAATTCTGTTTCTAACTCTGCTGTAACTTTCTGTTTCTAAGCATCTATACTGCTGCCTTGCCTACACATACTGCTTAGGTAATGTCACAGTCTGAAGATGAGAAGCTCGGTCCTAAGGCCATTCTTAACCAATGGCCTTTCCCCATAAATTTCCCATTTGATTTAAAAACATACTCAGGAAACATATTTCTTTGGATGTCTTTCTTTTTATGAATCTAAATTACTGGTGTTAGTCTGGTAGAACTTAATACACTGATGTAGCAGTCCCATAATTACCAGCTACTCTTAAAAAGAAATGAATTTTGTCACGCTTGCAGATAATTTCCTGGTGTGAAATGGGAAGTCCACGTGCAGTGGGTTAAGACATTAGTGTTGTTAGCTGGTTGACTTGGCTCTCTGTCAGAGTTGCCAAGACATAACTGAGACTTGAGCTGTGACCTCTGCAGCCTGTTGTGTGGCAGAACCAGCTGCGCTGGTGGGGTGTGACTGCCTGGAGCTGGCACACAAGTTCCTGTCTGTTGACTGTGGGAAATTGCAATTGCCATGAGACCAGCAAAAAGAAAAGTTGGTGCTTGCAGTGCCTGAAATTGTCTCTGCTAATTGTCACATTGAATATTAGATTAATCATATATAAAATGCTAAAAAGAGGCTTCTAGTTTACTGCAGTCTGCATTGTATCAGGCGTTGTACAGAAAATCTTGCTACAATGAATTAAGGCTTTGATCTGTTCCTTCTAGAAAATAAAAAGCAAAAAAAAATCCAAACCCAAGCAGCTGTATAACTTTCATAACATATTACAACAAAAAAGGAGTTAAACACAGTAATGCTGATTTCTGCCATCCCACCACCCACAGGTTTCTTTTACATGTGTTTATACTCTAAAGCTGCCATTCATTTCTCTTAAATAGAGATGTCTCAGTTTGACCCTCCATCAGCATCTAAGTATTCCACCCCCAGGCTTCCAAGGTATAGATTCTCCCTCTCTTTTGAAACTGGTGTCTTATCTGGCAAGAGAACAGCTTGAGAGGTGTCATCTCCTCTTTAGCCAAGAGATGATCAGCTAAATATGACTGTTGTATATTTTCTGTGTCCGAAGCATAGTGAACCCACAACATTTCTAGCTTAAGGTAGCACAGTACTATAAATAAATGCCAAAATTCAATTATTTGTAAGATTTCTTCAAGCTAACTCACTGTATATTTTGATTTTAGGTTACACAGATATAGAGAATAAATGGATACATTCTAGGTCTCAGTTGCAAAAACATTCATTTTTAGATCTTTGAAGACAAATAGGTGCTGGAAGTGAGGACATTGAAAATGGAGTGCATACTGAGGTTCTAGGGCATTGTAAATATAGTTTGAAGTACCAGATCTCGACAGCAGAAAAAAACCCCGAAGAACATGTATGTTGAAACAAGCAAAGTCTAGGATACCTTTTCTTGCAATTTCTACTTCTTGCAGCTGTGAATATGTGGCATTTTCCAAGGAATCATTATTTGTATTTTTACATTTGCTTTTCATGGGTAAGAGAGAAATGTGCATAGTAGATCTCTTCTTTCTTTATATAATGCACCATTTCTCTCATTTTCAATTCATGTCGCTGAATCTTTCTTCTTGTTAACACCTTTTTTCATTCAAAATTTATGCACAGCTTGATATAACATTTTCCTGCATACATTTATTTTTGTACTAAGTTATACATGTGATTTATGATCTACATAGAACAATATTTCATATAGATTTTTTAACCGTCTATTTTCTGATTTTTTACTCTTTCACAAGTCCTGTATCTCTCTTCTGTTAAATACAGTGCTGCATTTGACCCCATTGCTAAGCTTTTCCATTTCCCTGTGACATCTAAGCCTTTCCTGTATATGAACTATATCACCCAAACTAAGAACCATGCTGAGAATTTGATGGAGTGGAAAGAGTAAAGGTCTGAGCTATACATCTGAAACGTGCTTGACCCAGTGGAAACACCAGCAATAATCACTTCTGGGTGCACTGTCCTCATGCCTCTGGCAGCTGGTGATGCTTTGTTCTGTTGCTGGAACTCTTTCTGGAGTTCATAACCAAGTCCTTCACCTTCAACTTTATCATCTCCATTGTCCTTGGCCTAACTTCCCCATCCAAAAAAAAAAAAATAGTATATGAAAGCTACCTCTCAAATCTAACTGGAATAAGTGTTGGAGGTGGTTGGGGGGTGGTGTTATGTGACTTTTTTCTTTTTACTTTTATTTGTTATTAGAAAGATTTTGAAACCAATTTCAGAGATATTGCATGAGCATGTTTGCTACACAAAAATAGGTTAGACAATTAAAATGTGCTGTTAGCTAGATCTGGATAGGATAAATGCTTGATTGAACTTTCATACAATGATGCTAGTCATGCTGGCTGATAGAGAATTTCTCCTGAGGTGATAGACATTGTTTAAGTTAGATGGAACTGTTGCAATATCTGAAAATGTCAAGTTCTTCAATTTTCATTAATATTTATGTGTCTAATAGGAAGAAAGATCAATAGCTTTTCTCAGAAGGCATCCACTATAGAACTAAAATTAATTACTGAAAAGAAAATAATTACAGACAATCTTATTTGTGTTCTGGACAGCTAATAAGAAAGATCAAGATCATTCAAGATCTTTGAACAAGTCAACAATGTTTTCTTGATTCTGCATTGACTTAAAGGGTCTGACTGCAGCTTTCATATACATGGGATATATTTTAGCTACTAGTCTCTATCTTTTCCTGCATTGTATTATTGCTTTTCATAACTTATCCATCATCCCCCCCCTTCTCTCTTTCTCCTTTCTCCTCTTCCCTCTTCAGTTCCTCCCTTTCCTCCACTATCCCTCCCTCTTTCCCTTCCCTCATTCATTCCTTCCCTTCTCTTAACTTTTTAATATATTGTCCCATAGATACTTTATTTATACTCACTCTATGTACTGTATTTGCTTGGCCAATAAATGGTCTTTCTTTTCTTGTGTTTGTGGGGATGGGGGGAAAGAAGAAATGAGTGCTTTTCCCTGCACCTTCTTGGTTGGTGAATATTGAATTTGAAAGGACTGTCGTTTGCTTTTGCCATTGGCCGTAATCGCATTTGTAAATAAAAGCTCCATGAAAAACATCTTACTAGTGTTAAGTAGGCTATAAATTGACTTCCTCTATCTTTAGATCAACATATATCAATAACGAATCACAAAGAAACACAGATGGAAGCATTTTCCCTTCAGGAAAGAGAGGCGATAATGATTTACCTGTAAAATTTATTTATCAGACCTAACCAGCTCAGTAAATTTATCTTTCCTTCAGAAGAGTTGTCAATTTTAGCCAAATAATTTGAGACATCCCTGATAGATATTCTACCTCCTCTTTTAGTTGCAATGCAAATTAAGCGCTTCTCATAACACAAGTGAAGGAAAGATAAAGGTGAAATGGACAGAGACTTCTGGCATGATATTTAAATCTGAAAATCATCATTGCTTGGGGGGTTTCTATTTAACATAAATCAGGAGTTCTTGTGGAAGGTTGTTTGCAGAAAGCCTTGACGTAGTAATATGAGGAAATTTAAAATCTAGTTTCTAGTAGCAGGCACTTTTATTCAGCTGGTCCTGATAGCCTAGAAAACTTTGACCTGGTACTTGATACAGATTGAAACTTACATACTACTGTAAATCATACATGATCAATCATCATGACAAGGAGCAGGAAATTAAACTGGTATGTTTAGGACTTATGTAGATTTTAACACCTCAGCCTCAATTGATTTGATGGATGCTGAAAGGAACAGTGTCCTCTTTAGCTGTGTCTGTTCTGCAAGAGAAACAGCAATGTCTAGTGTACTAATGGTGGATTCCTGTTTTTCCTTACCTTTTGCCAGCACACTCCTGAATATATAAGGTAAAAAGGCATGAATTACTGAAGAGCAGGGAGGAATGGATGGATCAATGACAGCAGAATTGATGGGTTATAGACATAGCTTTGCCACTTATTTTTTATTCACTTTTTTAGAAGCTACTCTAAAACTACTGCCCCAAGTTTATTTGTCTACAGAATAAGACTAATGATTCTTTAAATCATTCCCATAGGTCTCCATGTTATTTCCAGTTTGTTTTCCTTATTGATTATCTTACATAAATGACAGCAGTGACAATTTGTTTTTAACAACCTGTCAAATATATAATTGGTTTTCACCCTGTTGTGTGCATATTATTAGTTGAACCTAATTTCTTTGTGAAACATGATGTTAAAATAATAACTGCTGAAGTCTACATAGGAAAAACAATAGGATTTTACAAGCTGGCAAATTATTTTTCGAAATTTGAGCATTTGTTCTAATTGACTATCAAATATTCCTGTGGTTACTTAATATACTTTATCTAGTTAAAAATTGGCATCATGGTATTCTGAAATTTATTGCAAAATAAATAAAATTATTTAATACAATTTTTTTTCCTGTTATAGAGAAAAAATTTCATATACTAGCAAAAAAAATGTTGCTTTCAAAAGTAAATAATGAGAATTAAAAAAGCTAAGGCCAAAAAATAAAATTAGTGTGTCCTAAAGTTGTGATAGAAGATTTTAATATTTTTTAAGCTATCCTTCCAAATTAAAAAAAATGGCTCACCATGAGATTTTGCAGTGACAATTTTAAGCTTGGCATTTTGGAAAGACTTTGTTTTTAAAAGGTCTTAAAGTCCAACACAAGCTTTTTCTGGATTACTAGAGTTCAAACATCGTTTCTAAAATTTGAAAGGCTTGAAGGAATTGCAAAATCAAAGTATCTCATTAATCTTTGCAAGTTTATAAACTTTTATCACAAGTATTTTCCATAGTGTCAAATGAATTTCGGTGTAATATTATCATACAGATAAAAGCTTTATGTAAGAGAATACACTGATACCAATGCACAGGAGAATCTCCCAACACCCCATTTGGTCATTCTCACTGCTCCAGGGCTGTTCCTGTTGGGTGTGGGGGCTGGCCCCATTATTCCTGATCCAGCCCATGCTCCATCAGCCTCAAGATGCCAGCTCCTCTCAGGTCTCACAGCTTCCCCCACCCTGTACACCGCAATCCTTCACAGGTGGAACACACCTGCACAAGAGATGGTCACCTTGGCAAGGGATGTATCTTCAACTGGGTCCTCTTAGATTGGACGTTAGGAAGAATTTCTTCACAGAAAGGATGATTGGGCTTTGGGATGGGCTGCAGTGGAGTCACCATCACTGAGAGAGTGTAAGGAATGTCTAGATGTGGCACCAAGTGCCGTGGTCTGATTGACAAGGGTGGTGTTTGATCATAGCTTGGACCCAACCACATTAAAGGCTTATTCCAATCTATTTGATTCTGTGATTCTGTGATTCTTTACTTCACGTTCCCTATGATTATTGTCCTGTTTCAATTGTGCTGTTATGAATCATAAATAATGCCTTTTAGCTTCATACTAGTGCTTGCAGTCTGTATTTAATAAAGATAAAGCTTTTTCAAAGAGTTGAGCTTCTGATGCTAGGTTTTGTGCAGCCACATCACCTGCTGATTTAAACTACAAGTAAAGAAATGCCTATTGTGTAACAGTTGAACTGAATGACTTCTAACTATACATGATTAAATTTTTTGAAGTTAGGATGATTTTGTGCTCTCAGATTTGTTTCTAATCAATTGTTTTTAAAGAAAAAGAGGAATATTTCTTGAATCATGAATAAAAGTCAATACGTATCCCAGGCTGCACACAAAAATACATTTTAAAGGCAGAGAATTACTTTATATCTCCTCAAAACAAGAGAAACGGTTTAAATGTTCTAATGCTAAAAGAAAAATCACTTTTTAGAAAAAATTCCTCTAACAAAATTCTTAAAAGAAAACCCTGATATTGCAAAAGCATTGATTTCTGTTTGGGGAACTCTGGTTTTGATTCCACTTTTTTGAGAGAGAGGGAAAAAAAAATATTAATTCCTATTCATCAGAAAACAGGAATACATAAATTTTACTCTCACAGTTGTTTCAAATGGCAGTGTAGCTACACTTAAAGCAAATTCATATTTACATCCTAAGAATTCTGTAGTAACAAATCCTTTTTAAGGTCCCAGTACCGCAAAATTGCCACTTTGGTAGGTTTTTATAGATGTAGTTATGTGTAGTATTTTCATTAGAACTATGACAAAGGTTTATGTCAGAAACAACTGGTTTTATTAAATGTTGACATATAGCATAGAAAGCATCTTTCTAGAATAGCTTTGGATTTAAAAGATTAAATACTCTTCTTAAAAGAAAAGGTCTACAATTAATATTTTCCTGCATGTATATTTAAAGGCTAATAATCATTTTTGTGCAATTTTTTTAAACCCCAGGGGCAAATTAGAGATAATTTAGATCTATTGTAGTGCTTATAACTAAGAGATTTCTTTCTAAGCACACATCAGAGAGTATCCCACCTCTACAGGCTGTTGCTGGTATTTCTGCTTTCCTGGCACTCTTTTTCAGTCCCAAAATATCATTACCAAATTACCTATCACAGACAAGATACTTTTGTGTATTTTAATAGCACTAAATTGACTCTGTGGTGATCTATTTGTAATAGAACCAATAGGCCTAAGATTTCAAAGTTTTTTTTAACTTCTGGGCATGAAAAAAGCCTCTCATTTTAATTGATGGTATGCTAGAGGCAGATAAATATCTCCCTATAGTGTCTATGAAAATTCGGAATGCACTTTTATATGCAGAATATATGTTTTAAGTATCAAAACCAGAGTGAAAATAGTATTTTTTTTCAATCTTCTTGAAGTCATTAATTAACTTTTTTTTTTTACGCTTGGTAAAATAGATTGTAAGTTGATTATCCAAGAATACTTGCAGATATATCCATATCATCATTACTGATATTTTAAAGCATCTTCTCCAAAAGGTTAATTATATTCTGAGAGCTTTTTAATGTTTCTTTCACTTTCGTTGTTTTTGAACAGAATGCTACTTGAAATTGTCTCCCTAAAACTGTGGAATTATCACATAAAAAAAAGAACTTCATTATTTTGAATGAAATATAAGTTATGATGTAACCTATTGTGTAGACATTATTCACACACTTCCAAATTTGAAGAAGAAATGTATAATTCTTCTTGATGGAACACAAACCTACTTTTATTTACATTTCTTAAACACAGCTTTTTCTGCAGCAATATACATGTAAAGTCTATCTTAAACTTGATAATTACAAACCTTACCTATTTTTCTGTCAGTACAACAGTGTGTTTCTGCACTATCAGGATATGGATTTGAAACATACTGAGATAAAGAAGAAGAGAAAACTGAAACACAAAGTTTAAGTGATGAGGATGAGAGTAGGAAAAAGAACAAGGAAAACTTAAGTGCTCTAGGAGAGAAATAAAAATACAGGTTCAAAACAGTTTTTTTCTTTTCAGATTTGGTCCCTGATGTGACTCAGAAGTAACCACTTATAATTCCACTTTTAGAATTCTTCTTTAAATGTTGGTTTCCATATTGAGACAATAAGGTTGCCCATAGTTTTTGAAAATAAGGCATTATGTGTTCCAAAAGCAATGCCAACCTGAAGTGTGAAGTCCTTTGAAAAATATTCTGTTTATTTTGATGCATTAGGCTTAGTGCAATTTGCCTTATTAAAAAATAACTTGAATTTACCCTTCCCTTTATTGATAAATAACCACTGAATTTCAAACAAAAAATTCTGGTAATTCTTCAAAGAAAGTCAAGAAAAAGACAAGGAAGATATGTTTCTGTATGATGAGAAATGTATATCAAATCAGAAGTCAAGAATGTGAGTGTAAATTTCGCTTGTCTGTTTATATGTATCAGTGCCCAAGACTGCCTGGAGGGCATTTGCCCTATATAGGTCACGTTAAAGTCAATGAAATCATCATCCAACAGTAACTCAGAAATTACAAAGAAACTTTTTAATTAAAAAAAAAAATACTCAGATGGAAAAGTATAAACATTTGCGTCAGGGAATAGAGTCTTCAGAGTGGAAACAGCACTGATCAATAGTTAGTAGGACAGTGCCAGAGGACCTGACACTACTCTGCCTTATCCAGAGAGAGACAACTTCTCTTGGGGTGACACAAGCTCCCATTAAGCAGCTCTGCTGCTTACTTTTCTCACTCCCTTCTTTATCTCTACTGTTTCAGGGCCACTGCCACGCAGGGTGTCATCAGCTATCATATCCCCAACAAGTTCTTCCTTTTTAGGTATTATGGAGCTATTCCTGGAAATCTCAGTTTTCTTGATTGTTAGCATTGCACCATGTATCCCCTTTAGAAGATATTGGAAAGATGAAAACACCCCATAAGAATCAGAGTTATGGATGATTCTTGAAACACCAATGACGAGAAGGAAAAACAAGCAAAGAAATAGCTGGCTTCTCTTAAAGATGTAATGGCTAAAATTCCTTGTATCCATTTCCCAATCTGAACAGTTACCTATTTTCTGCTCCATCAAATCTCCACTATTTGAGGCAGAGATTTGGACATTGGCTTCTAAAACCATTGTGGCAAAATGTCTTAATCTTCCCTTCTTTTTTAACCAGCTTTATTCTGAGATCCCATAGCAAAAGTCAAGGCCCTCTCATAGACACCTTAACTAAGACATGTTACACTCTCATCCTTTGAGGGCAAAGGCTATGATGGCTCCCAAGAGGTTGTAGAGGGAAGGCGTGCTGGCAGGGATGGATATTAAAACTGTCAACAGGTTATCTGGGCATCTCCCGGCATAGCAAACTGTCCTGCTGGAATAGCAATCAGTTCTGTGACTATGAGCATAATATAGGAAAAGAATAAACTGAAGCTTAGCAGAAAAGCTTTAGCACAATGTGGCAGACCTCTCTTAAGACAGAATAGGAACAGAAGGGGCAAGAAGGAGTAAGTCTGAGGAGAAGTATAGAAGTTTTTTTTGCTATTGTAGTTTACTTGTATCATATCTCTTGTCTCATGCCCTTTTGTTACCATTCTGTTTCATGTATCCAGTGCTTGGAAACCATTCTCAACCATCACCACTGAGTGACTGATCTTTATGGAAGTTTTGCTGGCTGACTTTTCACTTGGAGTGACCCCTTGCTGTGCTGTATAATGCAGGGTAGTGTCTCTTGAAAAATAAAAAAAGTCTAATGATTCTACTTGGGAAGTTGTGAAAAGCTTAGTTCCTAGAGAAAATGAAACAATGGCAGATAGGGACTGATTACAAATAAAAAACAAGACTGTGAGAGGACTTGAATTGTAGTGGGACGAGAATGTGAGCATTTGTGGACAAAAGAATTAGCAAACTTTTCCAAATGCTCTCCTAATATTCTCACAGAGCACACTTGCCAACTGTCTTCTTTCTCAGTATCATGGCAATAAGACAGATGAAAGTGTAAAAGTTAAATTCAGGTGGTCTTACCTTCAGTGGAAACCCTTTTATATTTTCTTCTTTTCTTGATGGAAAGGGGGGTGTCCTGCTCCTGCTGATTCAGATTCTCAGGAGTGACAGTTGCCTTTTAACATTAAGTACTAAACCTGAAAGAACAGGGGTTTCCAAGCACTGTAGTGTGCATTCACTTCAGTAAAAAGAAGTTTCCAGCTTGTATCATACCTTTTCTGTCTTCCAAACTACATTAATATCTCACTTTTTAGAAACTGCATTGCTTTGACCTGCCAGAGTTGCAGAAGACAGATCAGTTGATGTCCCCTGAAGGAAAAAGATCTCATTGGAGGGATTTCTGCCTTTTCTAAATCTACATTGAAGGTGGACTGTACCTGCCATGCTCATTGTTAATAGTTTTGGAGTACATATTGAGACATTCTGAGAAGGAAGCATACATTATTTAAGCAATTTGACGGCTTTTTGCAAAGCTGACTTGCATTGGCAACTGCTTTGAATACACAAAGACTCTTCTTGTGATTCTACCTAATGAGAGAAAAAATAAACTTTTGAGAAAGGAAAAGAAAATCCCAAAGAGGAATTGAGAAAAGAAAGACAATGCTTGCCCTTTCAAGGAATGTCTGTGATCAAAGGAAGTAGACACCACAATTTGTGTTTAGACTGTTGTTTGTCCTATGAGGAAAGTTTGCTGTAGGACTGAACCCCTGAGGCACTCCTGCAGTCAGTCTTTGGGATGACTTAGCTGATATCCACATGTAAGGGAAGGGGGAAAGGCACTGTTTAGTTACTCAACTCTGTCACTTCTGACTGTGTCTACAAAGGCAGTACCTCTGAAGTAGTTCTGAATTATTTTTGTTGTCTGCAGTATACCACACTTGAGCATAGCCTTGAGGCACCTGTGAAGTTTATCTGGTTTAAACCAGACCTTGCTCTGGCTTGTCAGCAGAGGTAGGAAGACAGGGCCAGAAAATAAATGCCTTGCCACATCACTTTATGTGTATACAGTTAGCAAAAAGAGAGATGTTTAACTAGTGTTTCACAAACAGCTTGTAATAGATAAATTCATACTGGCTGTAAATATTTCTTAGTAACAACAAATTATTTTTATTATCCAGAAAAAGATTAAGAGAAAAAACATTGAGCAATATTCCTCAAACACATCTTTGTTAGTGACTCCTTGACTCAGTCTAACCAACTGAGAGCTGGAATAACATACTAGCACAGTTATTATTCAAGACTTTAAATATTGTAATGATATGAAATGTTGATCTTTTTTGAATTTCAAGATTTAAAATTTACATGCTTTAAAGTGTTTTTTAAGTGGGAAAATATAAACCTAGATAACTAATGGAACACTTTATATAGATATCTATGTTTTAACACCATACCCCACAATAGCTATAAAACATTCTTTTTCATCTTCATCTTAAAAATGCTACGGAAGACCTGTTGCTTAAACCAACATGAAGACTCTTTGCCCTTGGAGACGCATATTGATGAATATAACAGCTCTATGTCTTCAAAAGACAAGAAATATGGTATTGTGCTGCATTTTAATGGTCTGAAATATGAGGTGTTCACCCTGGAATTGATTACTCTGGATTAGATTTAGATATCCTGGAGAGAAAGTGATTTGAAAGCTTGATTAATTAAATGAACCCATAGTTTGTCACCAAAGTGTTATTTTTTATTAAATTGGTTTTCTCCTGCCTTCTTTAGAATTGTATTTCTACACTCTTCCTACTCATTAAAAAAAAAGATGATATGAAATGTGCTACTTATTTTTCCTTTGTCTCATCTTTATTCTTTTTTGAAAATGTTTTCAGTGAATGAAGAGGTTTCTAATAATTCTAAGACTTAGAAAATTCATGGTATTTACTAATCTTGGTTGTGGACTTGGTAACTTTGTTTCTAGTTTTACAACTTGCCTGACACTTAATCTTAGCTGGTCTTTTCATTTCTCTCTTCCCACTTGTCCTGCTACCTTTGAAGTGGGAATAATGACTGAGAATCCTTAGAAAATGTTGTGGCATATATAGATAAGAAGAAATGTGGTAGAGTTAGGCAGTATTTTTAAACATAGTGCCATCAGATCCAAGCCTGCATAACTAAATCTCTGCTTCAACTTTGATGCAAAACTAAATTGTTAACAGCACCACAGGAGACTGGGTCTTATTTTGTACTGTTTTCATCCAGAGAGTTTTTAACAGTAAAAGACCGAGAAAATATGTGCTCAAATTTTCTTCATATTTTTATCCTTTATACTTTTTCCCTGGGATACTAACAAAGCATTGTACACCAAACATGCATCTTCAGAATCTTAATAGCCAAAGTTTTAATCTAATTGCAAAAGCCAAAAAAAGTTTAAGTTTGGCAACTTAGGCTGCTGCTCTGAAACCTGAAATGTAAGAATATGCATAATATACATAAAATTAATGCATATTAAGAGCAATATACAATTATGTAACAAAATATTCATGAAACCTTTTCTGTAATGCCTCCTAGCAACTTTTATGGAATAAAGACTAGTAAGAACAAATGCTTGCTAGCAGTTGTTATCAGACTTGACATTAGGTGTACAGAAACCAGATAACATGGTCCAGCTGTAGGTTATTATTTTTTCAATCTTGTTGTCTGACTTTTTTTCTTAGCCATCATATTACATATTTGTTCAAGGTACAATATTGGCACAAAAGACATATGGCCTGAATCACCTTATAGAATGAGCAATGCTGAGAAAGTTTGTGAGTTNGGAGGGGAAGGGAGGATGCAAAAAAAGCCTGAAACTCTTGCTTGCCATCATCTAATTGATGCTTATAATCAGCTGAGATCAGTAGAGATCCAACCAGTTCCAAAACAAGGATAGCCACAGCAAAATTCCCCTCATGTTTTATTGTCAGGCATGATAAGATATGATTGATATGATATATGATATGATATATGATATGATATATGATATGATATGATATGATATGATATATGATATATGATATATGATGAGATATGATATGATATGATATGATATGATATGATATGATATGATATGATATGATTGATATGATTGATATGATATGATGTGGAATATGGTCAGTTGGTGCCAGCTGTCCCAGCTGTGTCCCCTCCCAGCTCCTTGTGCAGCCCCAGACCCCTCATTAGTAGAGTGGGGTGAGGAGCACAAATAGCCTTTTCTCTGAACCAGTGCTTCTCAGCAGAGACTAAAACATCCCTGTGATTTCCATGCTGTTTTCATCACGAATCCAAAATATTTCCCCACACTACCTCTAGCACAGATAAACCAGCACAAAAAGACTTATTTCCTAGGCTCTTGCCTTATAGGAAAGAATCAAATATTTGCCTCCAGAAGACAGAAAAGAAGTGAACAAGAAAGAAATACCAAAAATATAAATGCAAGGAATTTATATTCTGTCTTCCCCTTTAATTATTGCTATCATGTGCATTTGCACAAAAACTCAAGCTCTCTCCCTCTCCTTGCAGATAATACAGGCCGTGAAAAGACTATCTTTATCTGTCTCCAACTAAATTTCCAGCACAAGAATGTAAGGACATAGTAATAACTAAAAGCAGAGTAGTTGACATGGCAACAGCAAACAGCCAGAAGATCTTGTGCAGTCTCTCAAGATGGAAAGTTTGATTTTCCTCACTAGGGGAAGAAGGAAAAAATACCTCTAACTTTATAGATATATTGTTACATTTGAATACAAAAAGTTGAATTTTCTCATGGCCTGATTTAGAACTAGCAGGAATTTATAATGAAGAGTAGCATTAGCATTGTAAATGAGAAATTATTTACTTAAGTGGGCTATGTTCATTACCATGGTTTTCTGTTGACTTTGGTATCTGAGATATTAGATTTGCCTTAATCTCTAAGGATATATGGAAAGGCTATGACAAGTGAAGGTATTAATCTTCCATGCAGCCTCAAAGCAACACTTACTGGACCATTCTGTGCTGGGCACATTTCTTTCAGTAATGTATTATGGATTAAAAAAAATACCTTGCAAATATGAAAAAATGCTGTTTAATTCCTTTCCTGTCTGTGTAAAAAATTTAAAAGTCTACTCCTGAATAATGTGCATCAATTTTACTGTATTAATACAAACTTCCTTTGACATAAATGAAAGAGTAATCTCAGAATTCACTTAGAATGATCTCAATTGTCACCTTTTATCATGATTGAAAATGTTTTAACTCATAAAATGTCTTCCTTTTTCATTTAATTCATCTAAAAATTAAAATACAACAAAATTATATTTCAATATCCCAAGGAAAATCATTACCTACTCCAAGTTCTGATGCTCACATTGTGTAGTACTTTGCTTTCAGCTTGATCCAAATCCCACTGAATGTAGTGGGATACAGTGGATAAAGTGTTTGCTAAATAGTTCTATTGATTCCTGAAAGGTTGAAGTTCATCATTAGTGAAAACACTATCTTAGACAGACTTCTGAATTTAAATAACATTGTGGTGGGTAAAAAGCCTGCAAGGGACATACAAATGTATTTATCTTCTTGCACTACCAATGTATTTCAGTTATATTTTTTAATTGCTGAATGAAACTACATCCTTGGCTGTTACTCTACCTTTTTCTACTCAGAAATACTGTCAGTAGTATACAATAACTGACAGTTGTTCTAGCCCAATTTCCTCTTTCTTTTGGGGTTTACTCCCCACATTTTTTATGAAGTAAGTTTGCCATTATTTCTAATTGCATTACAAAACTGGCTTTGAGAAAACTAACACACACTAGAACAGATTGGAATATCAGAAGCATGTGATGCAAAATTGTGGCAGATAACAGTTTTGCATTTTTACAATATAGTGAATAAATACTAAAAATTTCAAACCATTTGGGTGAAACATAATTTCAGCAAGACTGGCAACTCACAAATTTTCTGTTGCTGTCACTGCTATATGCTTTGTTCGTTTCTGTTGCTTCTGACAAGACTGATTTCTGGACAGGTGTTGGGAGACCCAGTATGTCCTGAGCAGAATATCTGCTCCTGACTGTGCAACATAGATTTGTTTTGAGTGACAAATACCACAGATGAGGAGAAATTGTCCTCACTGACCAACGGTCTGCAGCATTTTAACAGAGAGATTTGTCCATTTCCACATATGGATGAACTCTGTTTTGCCCATATTTGAATGTTCATCGGAGTGGGAGTTTCTGAACATGTAGGACCCACACCTTCACAAAAGTTATGGGTTTTGGTATAGACAGTAATGGACCTTCTGAAAATCAAACTCAGGTTGTGCATGTAGTTGCATTTTTTAACCTTACTGGACAAATTTTTACCTGAAATCCAATAGTGATTTAGTATTTTTTACACTATAGTGTCTATATAAATAATTCTAGTTATGCAAGTGTAGATATATGAATTACATATGATATTTGCCATTTATATTCACTGTTCTACCATTTGGTGTGCAAGACTAATTTGACTGTGGAAAGGGGACTGCTACTGCCTGCTAGTTCTTCTTCCAAATAAGCATAAACTATGCTTGGCAAGAACCAAAAATTCTTATCTATACCTTTCTCTCCTATCTTGTCCTCTCCTTTCCTCCCCTCTTCTCCCTTCCTATCTCCTCCCCTATCTTCTTGCAATAAATTAATACTTCATTCTTCCCTGAGAAGCTGATTTTATTAAAAGACATATTTTGAAATTCAAGATAAAATAAGAAAAATCTGTGCAGTTCATTTAGGTTTGATATCTAAATAGAAAAATTATTTTAAAAATGCTTTTAGAAATGGCCTAAATAATTCTTAGTAATAGCTAATGTTAGTATTGAAATTGATACAAAATATGGCAAAAATTACTAAAAGTAAGACTTAAAAAGAAACGCCTGTCCATGGTGGTCCTTTTTGGTCCTCCAATGACGTGCTGTGATGTAGGAAACTTTTTGTTCATCATGAAGATTCATCAGTGATTCATGTCTTCTTCAGAAACTTCTTGAAAGAAATTATTGTCTTATGAATTTGGCAAGCTCCAACTCTTATCTGAAAGAGAATGTCTAACATCAGAGCTTGATGCTGCTACTTTTTACTTCTTACTAGGGATTAAAGGGTCAGCTTCACTCAGCTTCAGTTATAGCAGTCACTGGCACCCAAAGTCTCGGAGCTACTATTGGCCTTAAAAAGGCATCATGGTAGGTTATTATTTTTAAAATTAAACAGATGAGATTTTTTTTTTATTCTCATAACTGTATAATATTTTTTTATTCTCATAACTGTTCATAATCCAGGATTTGCAGAAAGTTTTTACAAAAATAAAGATCTTAATATATATTACATGGTCTTTGAAGGACAAGTTGTTTCTTACCAGGTTTTAACTGTACATCCAGGGAAAATTGCTCTTTTGTGCAACATCTTCATTCCTATGCAGTATGCTTTAATTCAAAGTCCTCCTTGTCAGGAGATACACATGGATCTGTCATAATTCCATGAGTGCACATCATCTACAAAGGCCATCCTGACCATTGTGACATTCTGTGTGCTTCTATGGCAACAGGAAACAAAGCAACCTTCACATAGTCCCAATTGCAACTGCTTGAAAACAGGAGTGCAAAGTAATTCTATGGAAGAAGAAAATCTTACAAGATCTTGATGGGCCACCAGCATGATAAGATACTAGCTTCCAGTTTGATAAAATGATTTTAAGTCACATTTTCTGGCTGATCCCTTAGAAACCAGGACTCTGACAACCCCTGTGAGACCTTTTTCTTTCCTGTCTCTTCAAGACAGTTTCATTCCTTTCGTCTCAGAAGATTTAGTCAGAGTGAAGGTGCTTATGACTCTAATGAATAGCTTCCATAAACCATCATTTACAAAGTTAAAGAAGGAGACAAGTCTGTGTTTTCAGTGGGCCTGGCCAGTAAGTTGTGTAGAGATTGAACAGCTCAAAAATTGTCCTTCTGTAGACTGTTCTTTTTATTTTATTCAGAACATTTTAGATGTTAGGAATAGTGTAGTTGCAAAAGTATTTTCTCAGGACACATGAAGAATGGAATCATCATCGAAATCTACTACAGTGCTCTGTGTACAGACTGAAGTGACCAGTGCAATGCTTCTGCTTGCTATGTAATTACAGACTCACAATGAAAATGAGCTCTAAGATCAACCATTAACCCACCACTTACCATGTCCCTTAGTGCAAATCTAAACATCTTTTAAAAATCTCCTCAGATGGTGATTCCACCACTTCCCTAAGTTGTATATTCCGATACTTGACAACTCTTTCAGTGAAGAAATTCTTCCTAACATCCAAATCAAACCTCTTCTGGTGCACCTTGAGGCTGTTCCCTCTTGTCTTATGTCTTTTTGCCTGGGAGCAGAGATCAACCTTCACATGGCTACAACCTCCTTTCAGGTAGTTGTAGAATGCAATAGCATCTTCCCTTCAGACTGAAAAATCCCAGCTCCCTCAGCTGTTCCTCATGGGACTTGTGTTCCAGACCCTCCACCAGCTCTGTTGCTCTTCTCTGGACATGCTCCAGGACCTCAATGTCCTTCCTGAGTTAAGGAACTGGACACAGAAGTCAAGGTATGGCCTCGACAGTGCCAAGTAGAGGTGTACAATCACTTCTCTTCTCCTGCTGACCACATTGTTGGTGTTACAGGCCAGGATGCCCTTGGCCTTCTTGTATGTATACTTGATCCTGGACACACACTGGATCATGTTCAGCTGCTGTTGACCAGCACTTCCAGATCCTTTTCTACCAGGCAGCTTTCCAGACATTCTTCCCCCATCCTGTAGTGCTGTCTGAGGTTGTTGTGATCCAAGTGCAGGACTCAGCCTTATGGAACCTCATACAACTGGCCTAAACCCATCAGACTATCTAGATCCCTCTACACAGGTTTTATACCTTCCAGCAGATTAACAGTCCTGCCCCTCTTGTTGTCATCTGGATAAAGGTGTACTGCATGTCCTTTTCCAGATGATTGATAAAGATATTAAACAGGACTGGCTCCAAAACTTATCCCTTAACCTTGTAATCAGCTGCCAAAAAGATTTAGCTCCCTTTGTCACCACTCTCTGGGCCCAGCCATCCAGCCAGTTTTTTACCTGACAAGCTGTACCTATCCAAGACATGAACAGGCAGTTTCTCCAAGAGAATATTGTGGTAAATGGTGTCAAAGACTAATAAAATCCAGGGAGACAACATTCACAGCCTTTCCCTTATCTGCTAAGTGGGCTACCTTGTCATAGAAGGAGATCACATCGGTCAAGCAGGACCTGCCTTTCCTAAACCCACTCTCGCTGGGCCTGATCCCCTGGTTGTCCTGTACCTGCTATGTGATGGCACTCAAGATGATCTGCTCCAAGACATTTCTCTGCACCAAGGTCAGGCTGACAAGCCTGTAGTTCTCCAGATCATCCTGGCCTTTCTTGCAGATAGTAATTATGTTTAGCCCTGATTTCTCCCTGCATAACCTCACTACACACTTTTAGTCCTCCTGAGCTGCCAGTCTCTTCTTCTAATGGCCATAAACTCTCCATCTTTTTTCCTGATCTCCAGCCACAGCTCTTTGTACAGCCTGGCTGCTCTTCCTCCTTTCAGCACATGCAGACACCTGCCTCCTGCATCTTCAAGATTTCTTTGCTGAGGAATGTCCAGGCTTCCTGGACTCCTCTGCCATTCAGGACTGCCTTCCAAGAGACTCTTCCAACCAGTCTCCTAAACAGACCAAAGTCTTCCCTCCAGAAGTCCAGGGCAGCAGTTCTACTGAACCCTCTCCTTACTCCTCTGAGAATCAAAAGCTCTATCATTTAGCAATCACTGTGCCCAAGATTTTCTCTAACCCCCACATCGTTCACAAGTCCTTCATTCACAAAAACAGGTGTAGTCTCCTCTAGCTGGCTCATTCAGCAGCTGTATCAGGAAATTATCTCACACATACTTCAGGAGCCTCCTAGGCAGTGTCAACTTTTGTGTTGTATTTACGGCAAACATCCTGTAAGTTTAGTCTCCCACAAGACTTCTCCCAGGTGCTTATAGAACATCTACCTCTTTATTTTGGTTGGGTGACCTATAACAGACTCCCACTTTGTGTGTGTTGGTCTTCCCCCTGATTCTTACCCACAAATACTGAACCTTGTCATCACCATCATTAAGCCCTAGGCAATTAAATTACTCCCTAACACACAGGCATTCCCCACCACCTCTCCATCCTTGCCATGCAGGAAGAAAGCAGGTTGTACATAAACTTCTTCTCTATAGTCCCCCTGTTTAATAAAACAAACAAACAATTGAGTTTCACCTCTAACATGCTGCTTTGCGTTTGATGGAAGTGAGTTCCTCTGAACACCGTAGAGTAAATCCCTCTGGTGCATTTGTGTCCATTTGCCTATGCAACAGCTTTTGGCAGACCAAAAAGTTTTAGTTCAGTGATTTTCCTGCTGGGTTGCATGACATATTTCCAGATGATTTACCACACAGCTTCCTGTACCGTGATGAGGCATCATCTGTTACTCTTCAAGCAATTGTATTTCATGCTGTTTGCAACTTCCTGCTGGGTTTTTTGACCAACAAAATTGTGAAGATTCTGAAAAAAACCCCATATGTGTTGTCTTACTGTTATTACTTTATATCAGATTAAGTTAACTATGATTTGTGGGTTGTCTAGGTAGATGCATAATGGTAGATGGGCTACAAGAGAAAAAAAACAGCAACATACAAAATATTCTGATAATATTAGAACAGAGAGAAGTAGACCAAGAAGAGGTTTTTTTTTTTTTCATCAGAATGAATGCAGAGTTGTTCACAGTGACTGAATAAACAAAAAAACCAAGATTTGAAATCTACAATTCAGAATGAAGTAATGCCTCCAAGGAGCAATTACAAATACAGCATTAAAATGACTCATTGACCCCTGTGTATTGACCTAATATTGACTTTATTAAAGATTAAGCTTCTGTAAATTGGCTGGGGAAAGAAATACAAGCATAAAACTTTCTAACTGGAATATTTCTGTGTATGCACCAATTCAGCAAAACCCTGAATGTTATTTACCTTTATGCAAAGTTTCTCTGTATCACTGTCTTAGCCCCTGATGAGCTAAAAGTAATTGTTTCTGAGCAGATGAGTTCATTTTGGACTGTTGGAGTATATTCAGAAGGGAAATAATTTAAAAGAGAATCCTTATTTTGAGAGATTATCTACACTAACATCCTCATTTGAATGACATGCTGGGAATTTTCAACAGTTCCTTAAATTATATGAATATGAATCACACAGCATACATTTGAATCTTTAAATAATTTACAACATCATGAATACTTGAATTGATGAAAATTTAGGTTGGTTTTTTACTATTTTATTTATTTGAGGATAAGGAGCACAAATAAGAAGTATACACACAGAGAATGAGAGACACAGCAATCTTGTTTTCAACAAAACAGTTCTTTAAATAAACACAATGGAAAACCACTTAGAAATCATTCTTTAAATGTGGTAGGCAAACTGTTAACTCAGTATGAAATGATGTTATATTTTTTGTGGGTATAGCACTGCTGCAAGCTAGATATTCAAAACCTGTAGTAACTGCAGTGGTGTCCTGATTCTGGTCCATATCAGCAGGAGGGAGCGTGGGAAGACATCATGTTATTCCATACTGCATTATGTCACTGCCAGAGGCAGAGAAAAGGGACTGTGTCTCTCTTTTCTGGGAAGGAAGGGTGTCCCTTTGTGGTGGACTAAAAGCATGGTGGGTGAGAAATTTGTTGACCATAGTTCATTTTGTTGGGCCCTCTGGTGAGCATTTTTGCATGTAAAACATCCTCTTTTTTGTATATTCTTATTATTAATATTATTGCTGTTACTGTTAATTTTATTATCTCATTGATGTTTCCAGTAAACTGTTCTTATCTCAATCTCTGATCTTTGCCTTTTGTGCCAACAATTCTCCTTGGTCACCCTCCTGATGGGGGAAAGGGGGCAGAGGAGGTGGAAAAGGGAGCGAGCAAGCAGCAGTGTGGTTTGGAAAGTCTAAGTGGGAGAACTAAATTGAAGAGTAGCATCTGTAAATCAGGACATGCAGTAATTGCTACTTTGAGTGACTTTTACCATTCAATTTATGTTAACCTTTATTTATTTTATACTCTTCCATGCTATCAGAGATTTCTTCATTTTGCTCAGGATGGCACTTTTCATATTTTGAAAACCAAACAGTATAAGAAATACTGAATGGACTAAAAACCAATAGTCACTCCTTCATAGTGGGAGGGAGCTGCAGTGATCAGGGAGTTTGCACTCTATCATTCAGTTTCTTTTAGGCAGGAATTATTTACTAATGAAGGATTTGGATGAAGGCAAATGGCGGATAAGAGTGCTTTATTCCAAAGGTCAATGTGAGAGCAACCCTAAAACACAAAAATGCTTTAAGAAAGAAAGGGAAGTGAAAAGCTCAATCAGCACAAGGGATTTGAAATAGATCAGAGAAGGAAAAATAAAAGTGTTTGAATGGAAATTAGCTTCATTCATAGCAGAGAAAGCAGGTTTATTTTTATTTTATTCTGATGTCTTTTTATATAAAAAGGCATCAGAAGAAAATAATGTGGATCAGGGAGCAAAGAGGTGATTGCATGAGAGCTGTTGTTTACAATAGAAATGGTAGTAGGCCATGAAAACATTAGCAAAGGAGCATCACACAGGAAAAAAAGACAAAACTATAGAGCAGGTTGCACATTACTATGATTATCTGCAGATTTTTTCACTTCATAAAGCTGCTGTTATAAGGTACAATTCAATAATATCTTTACCATAAAATTCTCAGCTGGGGCTACAAAGACAGGTTTTTTCCCAAAACTTGTGTCATTTACAGTTTACTTCTCTGTTCTTCTCCTAGGATTTTGGTAATGGTCTGTACTTTACACCTTTTTTTCCACTCATGTATGATGAAGGTTGTCACAAATAATAATGGCTGTTGGTATTTTTAGCCTGCATCCTCTTCACAAGACATTTCTCTCAAGGCTGCTTAATCGCCATTTCTGATTACTTCTGGAAAAGTGTTTGACTATCCGAAGTTGCATATGAACCTTATCAAATAATCCAGTATGATATTAGCACCTTTGCTGGGATCTGCTTTTCAGAGACTTACATATTTATTTATAAGGTGACAAAAAAGAAATGTATTTATTCAGCTTTCTTTTTTTTTTTAACGCCTAATTAATTCATGAAGCGATGATTTTGACTTTACGATAAAAGTAGCATCAAACCACCCAAAATTTTACCAGCTGCTTATACTCATTTAAATTCAACTATTATCTGTCCAGAAGAGTGTGGTTTACTACCCCAGTAGAGACAAAACAGATGCAACAGCATAATGCATCCCTGTTTAATGCCATTGCTGTGTCTCGACTGAGCAATGTCTCGACTGAGGATATGATGCACAGGAACTGTTGAACTGAACATTTACCAGCAAATATTAAAAAGAGCATGGCTGGTTTATTCTAGACCCCCAAAGCTGAATTTCAAGTAAAAATATCTCATCTATATTTCATCAGTATCACAAGCAATCAAAGACTAACCATACCTAAAGGTACAGAATGACATTTTATTCAATGTCTTCTGATCATTAATTCACCCAATCCTTTTCAGTTTAAAAAATCCTGAAATTTTTTTTGCAGGTTCTTGGCTACTTAGCAACATGGTATTCAGTAGGAGGAAATTGAAAATATCAGTGTGTGTCAGTACACATCACTAATTAAAGAATTTTTAATCACTTATGATATTTTGTGTTATGTTAAAATTATTGGAATGACTAAATATTGTTTATATTTATCTGACTGTATCTAAATAAAAAAGGGAATCTTATAGCAAACAACAACCAAAATGACAGCCAGTACTCTCTATCTTGTACTTGTAACCAGGCTGAATTTGCAAAGAATTACTGTGTGCACTTATGATGAGAAAAACTCAAAGTGATGCAATGGTGAGCTGTATTAGGCAAAATTGTGCTTAACCATTAGTTGACGTAAACTGGTCAGGACTGAAGTTCTGTTGAGGAACCAAGGAATAGCTGGCATTTGGAATGCAGTATCAATTTGATCTTCAGACGTGTACACATAGATGTATCAAAATACAAAAAAAAAATTCCTTCAAGAAATCTTTTTACATACCATTGGGCTAACATAATTCTGTGTATTTCCTGACTTCTGAACTTTTGACATCAGGTATTACATACTTTAAGAAACAAAGTCAGTCACAGAGATGATGCAGGAGTGTTTTCTCTTTAAAGGAGTCAAGTCCTTCTCACACTACTCCAAACATCTTTTCCTGTTTCCCAAACACTTCTTTGATTCTTAATTGACCTTTCCACAGGTATTGTGTCTGTATTCCTGTGAGCTTTGTGTGGCTTCAGTGTACCAACATGCAATATTAAATTAAGATTGCAAGTTGTTCATTTTTTTCCTTTTCTGATGCATGTCAGTGAGCTGTTCACAGAATAACAATTCCATTGTAAAACACCCTACTAAAATCCTAGAGATGATTTTAAGGCAGAAAGTAATAATTTTTATTATGTAGCCAGTGTCATTCTCAACAAAACTATGACCACAGTTATAAAAGGAGCTTGCTTTTCAATTGTGGGGGTTTTTTTCTTTATAACCTATATTCTGCCTTTGGGGTTGAAATGAACCATGCTGTAAATGATGTAGGAAATAAAACATGGAATTCTGCTATAAAATGAATTCTAGAGAAAAAAAAACCCTGATTACTAGCATTTTTTAAAAAAGAAAACAAAACTTATTTCCAGGATTTACAATGCAGTGAATAAAAAAATGGTACTGGGAATATAAATGAGAATTGATTAAGTAAATGACAAAGAGACCTAAAGCAACTTCTGAAGAAAAAATATTGGAACAGATAACTTATTTTAATAGAGACATCTATAATAGGTATCAAAATATAAATTACTCTACTAAGCATTATCATTCTTTATTATTTAGTTACACTGTAGAAATAATCCTAGTGTGATGTAGATATTAAAAAATGTACCTTCTACTGTTATACAACAGGAGTATTGCTTTCTCCTTTCTAGAAATGTCTTTGATATGCTGTTTCAAAGGAATTGTAAAATTATTATAAATTATGATAAAATTATACTAGTTTCTATAATTAATTGTTACTAATATACACATTATTATTCATGCTATATTACTACTATAAGTAAAATTATTAGAAACTTCAAAATCATTTACATTTTTAGAAAAATACAGAGGTTTTTTTTATTTACCTTTACAGGTAAATATTTGATTTGATGGTAGAAACCTATTAGTTCTTAATGAATACCTGAAGGAGTAGAATTTCTCTTTCCTAAATATGATCATTAGTCTATAAAATGTGTTTGGATCAACAGAGCACGGTGAGCATTGGCTTTTATTAAAGTTAAGTGACTGATGGTTGAAATGTTGATTGATAGGTGAAAATTTTCCCGCTGAATGCTTATTCTTTATACCATCTACCATGTGATGTATGTACATGTCAAACTCACAGCTCCTTACTTTGGCAGGAATAAGGTGGCATGTCAGATTCTTTTTTAAAGAAGTGGATACACAGACTGAATTTTGTTTTCATTCTCATATTTTAAATAAATGGTATAAGGTGGAAGGCAGTATACTTGAAACTCTTTCTATCAAGTTAAACAACATTTACAAACTTAAGAGCTATGACATGAAGGTGGCATTAATTCCTCTTTCCAAGTATCACAAAATGTATATTTAGACATCTCAAGCTCAAAAATGTCTTAAAAAGATACAGTCAAGAGAATTTATTTACCTTGTCTGCAAACTAATTGAACAAATTAACATTATAAGATTTATCACTTGGTTATACCATTGGCTGAGAACTTGTTTTATTCTATATTTGAAGTAGTATCTTAAATTTATTCTGGTTCTGAAATAGTAAAGTATTTAATTATATAAGCTTCTCAATACTTTTATAACTTTCTGTATGTGTAACTAAAATACTAATACTGACAGGTAAAAGTATATATATGTATATAATTTGTATGCTATTATAAAATATTATTGGAAGTATAATATGGATAGAGTTATTCTTGAAATGCCCAGTAACATTATTTGATGTCTATTTGTATCATGTGGCATAATCTACGCCCTCAAAAATTTAAAAGATGCAATAAACATTCTAACTTAAAATCAAGTGTTGATGCGATCAATTGTTGACTGTTATCATTTGGAGTACCACAAAATATCTGAAACAATTCATCATGTCTGTACTCAAATTTCTTCATTTCATTAAGATATGGCAAGTTAGAAAATTTCAGTCTAATGTATTTTAAACATATAATGCTGACTCATGGTTAAGCCAAGGGACTTGAGACAAGTTCACATGCATGAAGATTTTATTAACAGGGAAGTTAGGGTGAAGGAAAACTAAAAACAATTTGGTGAGAAGGTAAGGGGAGAGAGAGAAAGGAGATGCTGTTACTGCTGACTGGGGCATGATCAAATCAAAGGCAGGATCTGCAGACCACAGTCGCTGACTAGGAGATCTATTACACCAGCACTGTTGGAGTCTACAGGTGCAAGGAGTAACAGCACAAGAGCAATTCCGTGAAAAAGCAGGGGAAAAACTCCTCTTGGTGAAGAGGAAGCTTGGGTGAAGGGTTATGGAGCTGTACCTGGAAAGCAGCCCATGGATGGGCAGATAGGAGACCCTTACAGCACAAAAGGCAAAAGCCAATGTACAGCACATCTCTAGCCGGTGGGGACTGGTTGTTAATGAGGTTAAGCTGCCCCCGAGATCATTCACACTATCTTTGTCTGCATGTGATTCCTGGCCAGTTTATGAGCATATACAGGGTACAGTAATGTTAGTCAGTGAGCTTGGCTTGGAGGCTGTGGAGAAGGATAGAGAGCAGCAGGTCTCACCCTTTTCCTACAGACCCACCTCCTCAGCTGTGCCAGAGCTCTGGCCCCTCTCTTTTCTCTGAGAAAGCAATTCTCATGTCTGTTACATATAAGAAGCCATCACATGTGTGTGGAGGAGAGGTGACTGATTCTGACATTACCTTCACTGTCAATAGATACTGTACAGAATATCTGATTTTGCAAAAAAATAATATCCAGAAAAAATGACAGATATATAAAAATCATGTTAAGAGTAAGTGGCTCAGCTGCATAATCATATCCTAGTTATATGATTTTTAACAATATTTATTTGTTTTCTGTTTTAAAGCAAAATTTTGGGGCAACTTTCTGTAAGGAGATGTGGAAAATAAATTCATTCTAGCGGTCTTCTTGGAAAAATGTAGAAATACTGTTCAAGCATGACAGTATTCTGTTATTTTGGGTGATGATACATCCATAAAAGAAAAATCATCAAAATACTTATGAGACTATTTTCTTTAAAACACTCAAATACTAGTTTCCAAGAAAAATAAATATATCTTTACAGCTACAGAGATACTTGAATATAGCAAGTCCTGTTGTCTCATTTTTGACAAGTTGCAAAAGAGATGGTCATGTATTTTCTGTCTAAATCATTGACATGAATGACTTGCTATTTTTAGTAAATGAGAAAATGTAAAATACATTTTGAATGTTCAATTCATAGGAATCAAGACATGAATGAATCAAGAATGAAACCCTCTGCATGCCTAGAAAGAATATTTTCCTAGTGGGTATAGTCTTAACTCATCATTTGAAGTGGAAGGGGACAGGTGACACTGGAAACTTCTCCCCATCAAAACCATGTCTTTCTGAAGCTGTTCTTCTGGCTGCTCAGCTCAGTGACCACTGGCCCAAAGCACTGCTCATTCCTCCTTTCCTCAAGCAAACATAACCAAAAGGAGAAAAAGTTGTGCCCAGCCTGGTGCTGTGCCTTGAGAGGGCCTCCTCCATGGAACTTGTGAGACCTATGGGGAAGGGATGAAAAGGATTAACCTCAGGTTCCTGAGATCTGAAGATTGGTTTGTCTGGGATTTTGTGGAGGCTGCTTCTGACCCAGAACTGCAGAAACCTTTCACTCTCATTGTAACACATTCAAAGTTTTATGGGGCAGGTCAGACTGACAGGGATGCTTGTGTCCATCTGCAGCAGACCACCTACTAGAGCTGTGGGCTTCTGCACTGGAGCCACTTTAACATTTTCAATTTCATATGTCATTGCTCAGTGCTGGTCTGCCAGAAGACAGATGCTCAGATGTCTCCTGGGCAATCAGTCCACATGTAAAGAAACCTGAGGCTTCTGTTGTGCTTATGTCTGTGATGGATGAAAATGTTGGGTATATGATAAGGGCTGTTGCCAAGAATGATTAACTCTCCTTTCTACCCTGTGAAGGGACAGTGTGTGAGAGTGCAGATCCTGCTGCAAATCATGGTGATGCTCATGTCCATGCTGTCTTTACTGCTAAGGTTCCAGCAGCCACCCTTTTGCCTACATCTGAACTTCCCCATTCCAGGAACTCCTTGGTTGCTTTGCCTTAGACAGTGAAATAAGTTGTACACATTGGGGAATCGTGATATCAGAGAAGAACAGCAGAGAATTTCCTAAAAACAAGAATTCAAATAGACCTTAGTCCTAATTCAATGAAGCATCTCCCAAAAGCAAAGTTGTGAAACCAATACTTTGTCTTCCAATGCCAACCAATACATTGTTCCATGCTTGCAAATAGTTGATATTTATTCTTTAAAGAGTAAGAAGGAAGACAATTAATTTGTTAACAACTTTTAGACATTTAACATATAGTCATATTGAAATGTGATGTGCAGTTGATACTAACTGATAATTAGGACACATACATGGGACTTTGAACCCACTCTACAGGTCACTTGGACTTACAATTATATCTTGGATTAGATAATTATACTTCAGTATCTGTTTTTGGACAAGAGCAATTATCTTTTTGACCATGACAAGTAAGCTGCTTTTCATTTTAAAGAAACTTGCTTTGTTCTAACAAGGGGAGTTGAAAGATGTATCTTAACAAATTCTGTTTGACAGAAACTGTCCCCCTTTGTGCATACACCTTAACTCATATCCTAATGTTTTTCTTGGACCTCTATGTATAATTAGAATGCAACAGAGAAAATTGATTTCTCATAACTTCCTGATTTAGTATCAGATAACAACTTATGGCTGTTTTCAATTCTTGAGAATAGACTAGTTTTAGTTTTAAATTTAGGGATTATTGTGCTTGTGATGCTCTGTAGTTTGACTTCTATAAGATGAGAGTATTAATTTGCGTAGTGTCACAAACCTTCTGTCATAAGTATCTTCTGACTATCATAAATTTACAAGGTCAATTTCTTTCATTTAATGGATATGACTTAATTTGAGTGTGAAATGTTTTGGCCTAGCTGTAACCTGCTATTATAGCTGAGAAAAAGAATAAAAATCACTCTACAGCTTGGTACTTTTTAATATCACTTTTCAAGCACCTTTCACACTGTGAAGAGCCTAGCAATCTTTAATTCCCTCATCCTTCTGAACTATTCCGAACAACCCTATTTGCTCATCTAGTTCTGTATTTGTTATGTATAATTTTATCATTTACCAAGGATTTACATATCCATACTTATATTTCTCAGAAAAAAAAAATGAAGGTCTTGCATCACAAAGAAGACAGGTTTAGATGAGATATTCAGGGTAAATTCTTCAGTATGAGGATGGTGAGGCACTGGAACAGCGTGCCCAGAGAGGCTGTAGATGCTCCGTCCCTGGAGGAATTCAAGGCCAGGTTGGATGGGCCTCTGAGTAACTTGATCTAGCAGAAGGTATCGGGGGTGCAATTAGATGCTTTTTAAGGTCCCTTCCAACCCAAACCATTCTACGGCTCAACTATTATCAAGGATTATTTTCAAAGCAGACATAACTCAGAAGTGGACTTGCATTTTTCAGTTTTAATGCTTCTTTGAAAATCAGTAGAAGATGCAATGGCAAAAAGTATCCTCCATTGTGCCATCTTCCTTGCTGTACAACATTTCATTTGGTATGTAAACCAATGCTTATTTTTCAATTGTTACTGTTTAAAAAAAATTAATTTTTTGCCAATTAGTTTAGTAGCAAGAGGCATTTAAATAATATTTGGTGATAATAGTTGTGATTAAGAATCAATATTGCAAAATAAAAAGCAATCCAGAGCACAGTAGTTGGAAAGACAATCTTGTTTCCCTCCTCTTCATCTTCATTTTTCAATTATGAATTGTGGCAATTGGCCAATACTTCATCTAATGCTTTTTTATCTTTCAGAGTTTAAAAGGAGTGGAAACTATTTTTTGTCTGTTCTTTGACTTCAAATATAAAAGATGTTATATTTCATTTATAGAACGCCACAAAAGGAATGCAGGTAGTTATACCAAACAATTATGTAAATATCATTAGAAAGAGTAAATCTGTTCTTATGAAAGGATTCGGTGAGTTCTTGAAATCATGGGAAATAGCAGCTTTTCATGTCCTTACCAGCTAAAGTTATTCAAATGTCAAATTAGCATTATGAAATACTATTTTTCTTTTACTTAACAACTTCTAAGATTTTCTTGTCTGACAATGAGATATTCATATAAAAACAATAAAGTGTAGGTGAAACAAATCATGTGATGCAAGATGTTAAAAGCTGTGAAAAGAAAATTATCTTCAAAGACATGGGAAGAAGTTTGCTATCAATGTCCTTCACAATGTAAATACTCGAAATTATGGGGAATGTAAATGAGCCTTTATTTTTGGGAAATTTTTATAGGTATTATTTTTCCACTGCTGTGAATATATGCTGAACCTATTACTCTGTGCTTGCACTAAATTATACAGGAACCTGAGTTATATGCCACAGGAAGCTTCCTTTAGAGCTGTTGTTGCATCACTTCATCTTTTTATGAACCAGTTTTCTGCCTCCATAGAGCTGTGAGAGAGCTCATACAGACAAGAGAAGTTGTCTCTTAGAACTCGAGTTCTTTTCAAGACTCAAAGCTCTTGAGTAAATATAATGTGGTTTAGAGACACCTCTGCTAAACTATTTTTCCACTTACATAGTATAGAATGGATGGGAAGATTTTTATGCAGCTGGAAAAAAGCCCATTTAACACACTAACAGGAACTCAGAGGGAAAGTATCTTCCTAAAGAATCTTTACAGAAATGTGGACTTGCTGTGTGAATCTGTAGTGACATGTTTGCAGTGTTTATGTTTTAATTAGTTGCTTTCTGTGATTTGTGACAAGCAATTGATGATCAAGCTCATGCATGTATCTGAGCCTTAGAACACACCTTTGAGAGCTCAATGTCAATGATCATTTTAAAAATTTCAAATTTTCATAGTAGGGATAGAGAAAAGAGAAGCAGATCCTGCCATCAGAAATCCATCTCTACACTAGAACTGAATGTATGTTTGGCTAATTAATAAAAAGAAGCCTATGCTTCCAAAGTAAAATGGAGAACTGAAGTTTCATATATAATCTATTACTTCCTGAAAAAGGAGAGGCAGCAATGTTATTGTCCAAATTTCACTCTTTAAACCCTAAATTGAGCTATATCAGAAGTAAAATAACAATTAGGTTCTTCAGCTCTTTTCCTGATTGTAAAATGGAAATATCAATGTGTAGTGATATGAGATGGAATAAGAGAAAGATGAAGTGGAGAAAAACAAATATTAATACTAGAAATACTTTCTTATTTTTGTACTATTACCTGAAATATCTGCCAGCAAGTAAAATGAATATTTTAAATCAGAATCATGACAAAATTTGATTGATTTTCTGTTCTTGCTGTCAAATTGTGAGAACAATATTTCTGTGGTATAAGCAATGTCTGTATGGGTATCTCACATAATCTGTTTACTTAAATGTTCTTGAATAAAGAGAAAGAGAATCAAAGTTATTAAAGTTGTATAATATTTTCTTCATGCAATAATGACTATATAATTGCAATAGTCAGTTATGTAATTATATTTGTACTTGAGCTTAGATTTCATGTAAGCGTATGCAGTAATTCAATTTCTTCTGCATGATTATGCAGTGTCATAAAAATTTAAATAAATACACTATAATGCAAAATGTGAATAATGTAAGTTATTAGAAAGAGAACTTGTTCAGTCTAAAGTTGCTTAATCATCATATGTTTTGTTTATTACTGCACTTTTCCCTTTTATTACTCCCAAGAAATTAGAACAAACTTTATGGGCTCTTAAACCTGTGATTTACTTTATTATGTAAACTACACTGTATTTCCATATTCTGTAGACTTCCATTATTAAACACCTGATTCTTGGACTTAATAAGAATAATTTCGTGGGAACATCTTCCTGAGCTCTGCTGTTGGGTATGCAAGCATGCTGATCATGTTCATCATCATATTGTAAGAAGGTGTGGAGTCAAGAGAAATTATGAAGAAGTCACACTTTCATTAGCCAAGTGTAAGAGGCTTTGGGGTATTTATTCCTATATAAACAACAGAAGTTAGGAAAAAAAAAAAGAGAAGTAGAAATAGCTAAATTTTGGAGATAGCATTGGCAAAAATATTTCTGTTTCAAATTATTTTCATTTGGAAGTCGGTTCAGAGACTCTCTCTTGAAGAGGACTGTTATGTTGGAGTCTCCATGAGCAAAATAAATTCAAGGTGAGTAGAGTTCAAAGCATGCTAAAAAAGCTAACAGGATTTTTGGAGATCATGCTTTTGGACATGACAACTAAAGTCAGAAGAAGTCCAGTGTGGTTCAGATGTTCTAGTAGGAGGAAATATTTTTTTATTCCCTTTCTTCTTTTTCAACAAGGACATAGGCAAAAGCACATTATAATTAAAAAACAAAAACAAAAACAAAAACAAAAACAAAACAAAACAAAAAAAAAAACACCACTTCAGAAAACAACAGTGAACAGAAACAGAGTTTGAGAATTCTATAAAAAGATCAGAAAAAGGAATGCAAAATTCCTTTGTCCTTGAAGTACTTTATCTAGAAAGAGATATAAGTGAAGGATGTGAAGGATGTTTCACTGTTCTACCAAATCTCTATAGATTCCTTAGGAGATATTTTGCAACTATAATGGAAACATTACTGGAAAGAAACCTGAGGCATAATGTTTCTCTTTTATATATTTTTTTCTCCCTGCTATGATTTTGGAAAAGATTTTAATTGACTTTGCCTTAATTTAGCTCACTGCAAAGACTGATCACATTCAAGTATAGATTCAAGGCACTGAGCTGATTAGACTTTTACCAAATGTTCTTCTGCTTGAGTGTAACTATTATTTAGAGGGAATTTTCATTTCATGACATTTCATGTCATGTAGATTTTTAAAAATTATAGTTAATAGCCATAAGGAAATAGAATTCAGCCCATAAGAAGAATAGTGAAGTGGATCAAGTTATGGTCATTATATTAGAAAATGCTGAAAATACTTTCTGTTATTTTACTTATTTAAGTCTTTATCATTAATATTTAGAATGTATTATCTCATGCTTTTTTATCATATGATAATTTTTGAGTGTTTGTCTTTGCACTTTGGATTGGTATTCTTTGGAGACTGTTATTTGTGTGTTATTTTGCATATTTTAGGAAGAGCTGCCTGACAATAAATAATTTCATGGATTGGCATCAAAATACCTTCCATCAAAACCGTGTCATTTTCTAGGAACATCCACCCTTGTTATTGTGCAAACTAAGCTGTAATCTGATTTTTGGACCTGCTGATGACACATAAGAAATTCTGATTATGGGAAAAGTGTTTGGTTCATGCAGCTTAAACAAAATGAGAAGTGAATTGTTTTATTGATTTCTTAATGATGCATAATTAACCTACAGCCAGTGGATGAGGATCAACATCAATTTAGCAACAAGAGAAAGCACGGTCCTAGGGACTTGCAAAGGGTTAATAAATACCTACAAATTTGCTAAGTGTGCTTCCATAATTATTCTCAAATAATTCTAATCTCAGGCACATCCACAATGATAGTAAATCACTTCTCCCTCACAGGCAAGGTTAGGTCCTCACTTCTGGGACTGGGATTTTGCTACTGGAAGATGCCTCCTGTGGGAGACATCAAAAGCCTCATTTATGTCAACCTGTGCAACCTAAGCACCACATTTACATGTTTTTTGAACATTTCTGTTCCTCTGTGTGTGTGACTTGATAATGATACGAGTTTTGTAATTGTGAATCTGAAATTAAGTCACTGTTTTAGCAAATCTTATAGAATCACATTATAAATAGTAAACTGTTCACTGATTAAGTGCTAATAAACCCTTTTGCACCCTCAATTTTTTGTATCTGTGTCCTCTGCACCCTTAGCCTTTTGCATCTCTGGTATCTGTGTAATCAATTCTAAATTGATTCTAATCTGATTTTCCTAAGTATAATTCATCCAAGTAGTAATTAATAGAGTGAACCTTGGCATCCACGTCTGTCACAAAGTCACAGTTTTGCAAATTCATACTAAAACCTGGTTTTTTTCTCAATATCTGTGATGATTCTTTAAGTAGTCCAACCCCTCCATCATGACACACCCATGCTGGACACTGCAGCACCTCTCAATCCCCTCCCTCCCTTCCTGGGACCTGTCCTGATCACACCCACTTTAAGATTTAGACATGGTGCAATCTTTGAATTAAGCTGAGCCAGTTTCTACAGTATCAGGGAGGATTGCCCCATAGAGTGTTGCTTTCCACCTATTTTATTTTATTAACTATTTTTTTAGTTCTAACTCTCGCAGTGCCTCTCAAGGATTAAGGCAGGGGGAGGGGCCATCCTTTGTGGCATTGCTAAAAACACTTTTACTTACAATCAAATAAAATTTGGTTTCCCTTTCCATTAATTTTCCATTTTTGAAGTCCCTTGTTGTGAGCACAGCAATAGATTTTTTGTTTCTTTTTTCTTTGCACCAGAATGTATCAATCATTTTAGGAAGTACCTTCTGCCACTTTAGTGTCTGTCACAGATTGAGAAACACTAACTCACCTAAAGTATTTGGCTTCTGGCTTCTGAGATTCAGGACTTGCTGATTTTCCTCTCAGGAAATGTTTTCCTGCTGTCACCTCATAGAACAGTAGAGAACATTGGACTGTTTGGAGTTTTTAGCAGAGTGAACTAAGAAATGTTTTATGGGGTCAGTATGGACACAGCAGTCCAATATTTAAACTGTTAAGGTCCAGGAAGACATTTAGAACCATGATCTGTTTATCATTGTAAATTTGATTAATGATGATGGTGCTTTAACAAGCTTAGCAAAAGATGCAAAGGCCAGCTCCTGGCAGGGTTTCAGGTTTTTCCTTGGACTGCAACAGTACATAAAAAAAAGACGGCACTTTCACAATAGGAGACCAATTTTTTGTATTCTTAGTCTTAAAGCAGCAAACCATTTTGGCTATACTTGAAAACATTTCACAGCCTTATTTGCAGGCACTGTTATCCACCACCTATAATCACATTTACAGTGTCTTCACCCTGTTCATCTCTTTCTGTTGTATTAACACCTCTAATTGGCAAACCAGGCAATTTTCTAGTTTCAGCTGTATGAACTGAGGAAGAAAAATTGTTAGTGAACAATTTAGGACCCTCTATCAATAACTGGAAGTGTTAAAGTCAATTAAAGGTCAACATTTTTGCCTTTTTAAAATCACCTGCAAAATGGCCAAAATAAAATTGCTGAGGATTTTGTCATTTCAAAGGGTTGTTGAAAATAATGCATTATAAAGGACCTCCCTGCTTCAGAAAGCACAAACTCATGCTTTATGAAAAAATTCATCAGAGAATTTCTGTGATTAATTTTAAATTATTCTGAAAATGCTCATCTATCTTTGTAGTGGTAGTGAAAATGTAACAATATTTATTTTAATTAACCTTAATATTAAAATGCTACATGAAACAACGTTTAATTTCTGATTTTAATTTTTGAGTCATTAAGATAATTTGAATAAGAAGGATTTTAAAGAGCCTGATTTTTACTTTAGGGTTGTGTTGCTAAAGAAAAGTGATTTTCCATATGCTCTTTTACTCCCAGTTTACAACTCATTTACTCACATTCACCTCATATAAGGAAGTACAAAACATAAATGTTCAAACATCAATGATTGCAATACAGACATTTTGTATATGTCTGGAGAAAAAAAATCCTTTTATCCCTGTGTAGAATATTCTGAAACAAATACACTCTTGACCAGACTTTCTGTTTCAAATATTCATATTTAAATTCCATTTTGGATCATAGTCTTGTAATCTGTTGGAAAATTTATATATTGGGGCAATACCGTTAAAAAAAAAAAATACCATAAGAATGAAGAATGTTTGCAATTTTGGCCTGCTTGTTAAAAATATCTGCCAGCAATAAATCAGGACTAGTTTAAGCTTGTGAATGTAAATCAAATACTTCTGTTGCATAATTGGTATTTGATTCTTTTTTTTTTTCAAAAGTGTGAAAATGGCTGTTAAAAAGACATGAAGCGTGGTGTGAAAACTTAGTATCATTCCCTCGTTGCATTCACAAGAAGCATCTGAATAGAGGAACATTGTTGCAGTGCTTTTTCTCTGGTTTAAAATTGCTATATCAATTAATTTGTTTGGTAGCATGCTCAGATCTACTTCACTGTTGCAAAGGATAGCAGTTAAAGTATAGATCAACCCATTATTTCTCATCTATAAACACAGAGTTTAAATCTTGAAAATCACAAGTAGAAGTATACATACAGTTATTATGCCTTTTTAAATCCTTTTAAGATTAGGGTTTCCTAGTGCAATGCTATCTTTAAACACAAGATAGACAACTTGGTCATATTATTTTCCAAGATTTTTTCAGATATCATGTCACAGTTATTTGTGGACTACTTTTTTGTTTAAATCACATCAATATCTTCTACCTCAAAAAAATACAAACCAAACAAAAAAGTACAAACATTGTTCATCAAGGTACATGAAATCAAAGTGTTTAGGACTGAGAATTCAATTCTGAATGGGACACCACTTCAAGACACACATGACAAATCCTTCCTGCCTCCTTCAAGCAGGAGCATATGACAGCAGTACAATGCTATTCCCATTCCAAATGTACACAACACACAGGGATACCAAGATTATCAGCTGCTACACTGCTATGCTACTGTATAAATTTTATTTTACCTTCTAGAATTAAAGTTCATCAGTCACAAGGACAATTGTTACCATGTGACCAATGACTTCATGCAGGTCCTCTGTCCCTCTCCTTCCCTATATCCACTAATCTTTTAGAGTAGCACAAAAGTAAACAAAACAGATAGATAGACAGACGTACTCAGCATTAAAACTGAAGTGATATTAACTCTGCGTTTTTCACTTCAGATGAACTTAGTTCAGAGTTGTCTTCGAATTCAATTGAGTTAAAGGACTTTTTTTCCTGCAGTTATTCTTACATGATGAATCAAAACTTTGCAAGTGCCATCCCTAGATTAAGACAAAATATTTAGTTACACATCATATGTATTTTCTGCATCAGACACAGAAATGAAAATTGACATCAGCAAAAGGATAAGTAAATTAGATATCCTGCAGGTGTTGGGCTTTGTTTGGGGTTTTTTTTCCACTTCTGTACATAGCTAGAAAATCTATTTTAATTTTATAACTCAATCTACATTTTAAAGGTTCTATGTGAGGAAAAGAAAAATCACCAAACCTGTAGGTAGATGCACAGAACTCCAGGAATGGAAATGATTCTTCTTAAGAGATAAGAATTTCTTTTAATAAATGCCACAGCTAACTATCTGTTATGTACGAGAATACAGAAAGAAAAAAAATCTAGAGGAAAACATCGTCTCTTTACAAGACCATCCTTAATGTATGTGTAACTAGAGAATTTGGAATAAACAAGCTGCAGCAGATAAAAACATATTTTGCCTTGCCAGCATCTTGCTGTTATGGTGATTACTAAACACTATCATATTACATCTATTGAGCCCTTATCCACTCTTCTAAAAAAACTTTAAAATGGCAGAGAATTGATTTTAAGGTGCTGATTTTAAATTTTAAATCAGACAACGGTCACACGCATGTAGAAGTGCTTAGAGTTTTACTGCTAAGTAGCTGATTGCTCACCAAATTGCTAAAAAACTTAAATAAAGACAGCTATGGCAAATTAATGTATTTCTTAATGATTTTAGCTTACACATTTTCCTGGGTTTGGTATTGGCAATGCTCAAAAAAGAAAAAGTACAATAGATGAGTGACTGTGACAAGAACTGTAATAACAGAAAACTAGATTACTACTAAGAGAAGAATACGTGTACATCACAATTTGGGAATGTAATAAAATTTCAAGTAGTAAACATACAAATGTCTAGCCACACCATAAGAAACTTGCTTTATTGCTACATTTAAAAGTTAGAAGAAGAGAAATCCTGAAGATGCTATTTCATTTATACAATGTAATAAATACATTTCTAGCAAGATATATTAAAATTAAGCTGAAGATTTAAAAGAAAACTGATTGTGGAGCGGTATACTTTCCACCTGGGAGAAAATATTAATAGAAAAGAAACTGAAATTAAAGAGAGAAAGACCAAAATGTTTAATTCAGTTATGGTCACAAAGTTAATTGTTAAAAGGCATGTGGTTCAACAGACTGTAATAGAACTCTGCTGATTTCTATCCAATAAAGATTTGGTACATAAAGTTAAATACCAGATTGCCATAGAAAAAAGAAAAATGCTTGTCCATTCCTTTTGTCTTGCTTTTACAGGCATTTGATGTTGATAATGAGCCATATGTGAAGTACAAAAAATAAATATTATAACTGGCTCCTTCTAAACAAAGATAAAAATTGCCACTCCTTCTGGGTTATGTGCTTTTTGAAACATACTTCAGGAATTCAGGAGCTTTAGCATGCCTACTTGCTTAAAAGGTACCAGCAAGGGTAAATCCAGGGGGATGAAGATGGGTCAGTTGTTGAAGGCAGTGTTCAATAACCAGTTTTATGATGGTGAATATGTCACTGAGAGCAAGCACATGACCCCAGCATGGTCTTGTAGGTTCTCTTCAAGTTCTGTCCTGAAACCACGACACAGGTAACAGATGAGCAAAGGGAAGAATTACTGTGACCTTGATTTTTTTAAGCTGAAATATACTGGACTTCAGTTTTCATTTAATATATTAATGATTCTTCTGTGCCTCATACAAACCCCAACATACACAACATTTACGTTAGAAAGGACCTGTGTGGTTTTGTCAGATTATGCCTTTTTCTGACCTAGAGATAGGGCAACTGAGAGGCATTTTAGAAACTTTTATTCCATTTTCAGTCTCATGTGAAGGGTGAGACAATACAGATGTTATGATTCATGTCATCACAATCAGAAACCAAACTATTTCCTAATTGCAATGCATTATAAGTGTTTCTTGGCCTATTAGCTTTTGCCACACAATGCCATAATGCCTTAAAGCCAACCATCTAAAATTACTCCTCGTGGGTCCTACTACAATGCATCTTTCATAGTTTTATTTCTCCAAAGTAACTAGTCTTATTTGCAAGGCTATCATTTGAAACTTCTTTCTAGTTTGATTCCTCTCTCAACAATTCTCTATTCCTTGGCATTTCTAAGTCAGCATTTTCCATCTTGAAGTTTGCATATAGATGCATACTTTGTGAGCCTTCTGTCAGGCTTTGAGAATTCTCTACAAAACCATTTCTCACATGTGGTATTTTTAATTTTAAGCATTTCCCAGAGGTAAATAATTTCCCTTAACATGTATGTTTTGTTTTCCTTTTCCTACCTATGACTAACCATATCCCAACAAGCTTGATGAGTGGGTCCATGGGAATCTTAACCAGATCAAGTGCAAGGTGCTACACCTTGGAAAACCCCTGGTATCAAGAGGGGCTGGGGGAGTAACAAATCAAGAACAGCCCTGCCCAGAATGACTTGGAGGTGCTGGAGAGGCTGGACATGACCCAGCCATGTGCACTCACATCCCAGAAACCAAACATGTCCTGGGCTGCATCCAAGGCAATGTGGGCAGCAGGGTGAGGGAGGGGATTCTGTCCCTCTGCTCTGCTCTGCTCTGCTGAGATCTCATCTGCAGTGCTGCATCCAGCTCTGTGTGCCCCAACATGAGGACATGGATCAGTTGGAGTGAGTCCAGAGGAGGATCCTGAAGATGATCAGAGGTCTGGAGCACCTCTCCTGTGAGTAAAGGCCTATTTCTAGAACATAGGCCTATTTCTAGAACTTGCTGGGATCTCTTTGGATAGCATTCACTCTCTCAGGTGTGTCAGCTGTACCACTTAACTTGATGTCACCTCCAAACTTGCTGAGGGTGCACTTGCTCCCATTGCCAATGTCACTGATGAAGATATTAGACTGGTCCCAGTATGGACCTCTGAGGGACAGCATTTGTGATTGATCTCCACCTGGACATTGAGGCATTATATTGCTCTATTTCATTTGTTCTTCTGTGCTATTGGACACCCCAGATACAACATTTTCATCCAAAATTTCATTTTCTAAGCTTCAGGAGAAGATAACATTTCTCTGACAAAACACATTCCATCAATTACTCATCAAATAATCTCACAAAACACTACATTTGCTATTATGATCAGATGATCTATATGAAAAACTAAGATTAATTTCAGAGTGTAAGTTTTTTTAGTAAGACTTCTGTTATTTTTAATCTTGTGGGGTGTTGCAGGGTTTATCATAATTTTTTAGCAACAACAATTTTTTTCCTTTTTGGGGAACATTTAATTTTTGCTCTCTTTCTATGTGACCACAATCAACTGAGAAATGTCTGTAAGTAATGATATTCTTGAAGCACTGTAGTAACTATAACTGTATCCCTCTTACTTAATGAAAAAAGTAATCTAAATCCTCAATCCTCTTCTTTTTTTGTTAAGGAACCCTGAGTTTTCATAATTTATTGTCTTTGCAATGAGACATTTTTCATTAATAATAACTGGAATACATACATTTGCAATTCTGTGGATTAAGCATTAAGGAAGCATTTTTCAAATATACTTATTTTGCTTTTGTCTGCAAAGCAATTTGATGTAGTATTATTGTAGCACAATAGAATATGCCAATGGATTCCAATGGATTTATTTTTTGTCTTTTTGTATTTTTTCATAAAAATATATTACTCTCAACTGAATTCAACATTGAGAACAAATACAGCCACTATTTATTGTATCTAGTCTCCTTTCCAAAAAAAAAATTAATTGATTTAGGCCTACAATTTTAGACTAAAAAATAAAATATTTAAAACTTGGGATTTCTGGAGTAAGACACTCATTCTGCAGTAGAAACAAGAAATCTTGGAAGATAACTTCACAATACATACAGCAAATTATATATAATTTTAACAGTAATTTGGATATCTTGAAAAACATTATAAATTTCCTGCAGTATAATTTAGTGTGTGCAGTTTACCATAGAAAAAGGAACAGGCAGGTCTAATAATGGTCTAATAATCAGTGTCATCACAATTGAATAGCCCTCAGCAGGTCTGAACTTTGTAATTCTACAATTTTCTGTTTGGGTACAGTTCTCAGACTAAACCTGTCAACTTTTAATAACAATAATATCCCTTTAGAGCAATTCCTGGCAGAGATAATTCAAGCCTGTATTTTTTGTGGACTTCAAGTCAATAACTCCTGATAGCATGACTTGCAATTACATTTGGTGAGCCAAAAATATTTCCCCCTGAGAACAAAGTATCTTTCCACTTTATTAACCAACATCACTATTTTCCCCAAATGATTAAAAAAGAACAGCAACCATGACATTCGATACATTTGTGAATAACAGAAAATCTGAAGTGGTACTAAAAATGTGCAATTTGTAATTAAATCTATGACATTTTACAACAGATTTGCCATTGATTTATAGCATATCAGGTCTTAACATTATTCCACTTGACTAATGAAAGCTCATAAGTTAAAATTGTACTTAAGAAGCTTTTTATTGACACAATCACATAATTCTAGTTGATAAATTTCAACCTCAAGACTGCTAGCTTTACACTTACATAATAATTTTCAAAAGAAACTTTTGAAAAGGAAAGCATAAATTCTTTTGCTCACAAAACAAGGATACAAATCTAGTATTGCTGTTTTGCCTGGTTCTTAGAGTAACTCTTGTTACCACTCTGGGTAATTCCACACTCAGACATTATTGGCCCTTAAATTGTCACATAATGTAAGTCTGGGTTTTCCTTCAAGCTTTCGTGATTTTCTAGTAATTGCTGATTTCCTGATTTTCCAGGAACAGATAGTATTTATTGCTCTAGTGACAAAAACAAGTAATTTAAGATCCATACAAACATAAAGAATTGTTTGCTTCACAGCACTGCAATGGTAAGTTGAATGTAGTAAAAGGAACATTATTTTTCATATAAAAATCAGCTGCAAAGTTCAAATCCATTGTGATATCTCAAAACCCCAAAAAGTCTTCTGTTGTACTTTAACAAGAATTGCCAAGAGTGTAATTAAATTTTTACAAAATATTACATTGCTCCTTAAGGGTGGAAATCATTGTTGCTTTTATATTATTTCTGGTGTAAATATGTAGCTTTTCTTTTTGCAAAGGAATTGAAGAAGCTTTGCTGGAAACATCAAACTTAAAGACATAGCCTTGAGTGTTGACATTTGCAATTTGACTTCTCTTTTTATTCTAGAATTTATTTATCTGCCATTAAAATTCAAAAGGGTATGCTAAAGTTTTCTTCTCTATCATGAGATACAACCATAAAAACCATATTACAAGAGGTTAACATTAGAATGAAAACTTGTTATAAAATGGCATGTTTAAAAGTATGCAGGTTAAAACTGATATCCCTCCTGGTCTTTTTTTCCTATCCTTTTACATGAAGCCTATTACTGATTAGGAAACTAACAGGCAAGTAACACAGAAATGACAGGAAATAGTGTTGTGAAATCACAGTCTTACATCTCCAAATGTAATCCAACAAAATTTGCTGTTGTCAGACATAAAGATATTTGCTTCAGGATTTCCAAAATACTCTAAAATTTACTGTGAAAATAACCAGGTAAACATATGCACCATTAAGAAGAACATCTAACCATATGCTGAATATTTTCCATAAGCAAGAACTTCCACTATTCTTCTTATACCATAACTATTAAGCTGATCAATATGAGAATTGCCTGTCATTTCAAATTAACAGGAGATTTAAGTGGCTGTAAGGGTATTAAGCTATAACAATGTTGAAACAAAGCATAATAAACTTGCATTGTATTTGAAATTTAGACATTTACTCAGGAATCAATTTAATTCATGTAATATAGATAAAATATTAAATATTTAAACAGAAGATAACTACTCATAAAAAGAAACACCAGTCACAAATTGAAAGATTATAAAAGAATAAATATGGAAATGAAAATTGATTGCTGTGGGAAATATTGATGCAGTGGACAATAGTACAGTAGAATAAGAAACTAAAAGGACTTTGCAACACATGTATAATGGATATCAGAAGTTCAGATTCTTATCTTTCACTTCAAAGAACAGTACAAAATTTAAAAGATTAATAGAGCAGTAGGTTAAAAAATGTTAACTTTGAAGAATAGATAATATTACATGTCTAAGTTTACATGGGTAAGAATCAAAAGTGAAGTATATGAGCACACTTGTAGACTATTTTATCATACCCATATTAAGAAAATTAAATACTCTTTGGAGACATAAAGTAAAGCTTAATAAATGTAAATTTCATTCTGAACTGAAAGAGAGAGCCATGGATCACAAAAAGACACAGAAAAAGAAAACAATAGGATTTGGAGGGCCTCTGCTTCATAAAGCAGTTTGGTATTCACCCTGATGAGCCAAAGCTGGTTGAGCTTTTAAGATGTCACCTCTTTCAGAGTCCTTCCTTGTAGAAGTGCAAGACACTGTCTTGGAAGGAGGTGCCTTGTTTTTCTCCAGCTTTCTCCTGAGTATATTAATTGTGGCTTTTGTAAGTACGGACAAATACTTCTTGCATAGTTCTGCCTGTTGAGATTCACTCAAGAGACATTTCATTTTCTACCTCCCTAAAACAGGAGGTACTATTTTATCAGACTTTCACACTATTTACTCTGAGATTTCACTGAATTTCTATTTATAATTCAGATAGTGTAACAACTTTCTTTTCGAACCAGAAAATCCTACTAGATTTTTAGTTAATCCTACTAGATTTTGAAGCTGGTGTTCACTAAACCAAATGAAAACAAGAAGCAAAGTCTTTCCTTGGGTAATTGCATTTCAAGAAAACACAAAAAACACAGTAAGCCCATGAACTGTGTTTAATTCTGCAACCAAAGAGCATCCAGAATGAAAATGAAAGTATGAGAGTCTTTATGAATGTGTATAAACATCAGCTATTGGAAAAACTTATAATATGAAGTGATGTATTTTGCAAGGAGATATGTCAGGGTAAGGGGACCTGAAAAACAGAAAAATATTTTGCTCTTTAAACAATAGGGAAGAGAAACTATATTATAAAACTTATGGTTTAAAACTTGGTATTTTATTTTGGGCTTCAAGATTTTTTCCTAATTCAAATTTATATTAGCTTTAAGTAGGATTACGGTTGTCCAGATTAAAACACCCTCTTACTTCTAAAGACTAGAGTACTTCTTATACTATGATAATTCCAGTTTTTTCATTTAAATTGAAGCAGTAAATGCAATAGTATTAAGCTGTTTGTAGTTCAAAAAGTGGCACCAGAAGCAAGAAACTGAGAATACAAGGGTAAAAAAAAATAAGCAATTCTATCTTAATTTAAATGCTAAAATATCCTCCTGCTTTTGAGGAATATCTTAGAAGCAAAATTAATTTGTAAACATCTGTACTCTACAGGACAGAACATGAATTTTAGTCAGAATACATTTCATTTCAATGTTTACTATGTGTTATTTAGTACAAGTGGACTCTTTAGGAAATTAGTTGTGTTACAGCGTTGTTTTTAAGGTAAATGTTTTATTTCTTTATTTTATCCTATGTGAATAAATGGAAATTCTGACCTTACTCAAAATTAGAAGAATTGAAAATTAGTAGTAGTGTGCTTCTCAAGTCAGGCAGCATTTAAAATACTGGAGGCTACTTTAAGTTATTCATCAAACCACTCAAGGTACCTAAAGATCTAGCCAGTCTGAAAAAAACACCAAAACCTACAAAATGTATCCCAAGCCTAAGACTGGTGTTCCACAGGATTTAGTTCTTCTGAAGAAAATTTAACTTGGTTGATTGTCATAGATGCATAAAGACTTAAATAAACTTTGATACAATACCATTAGATCTCAGTTAACCTTGTAAGACAACACAGGAAGGTAAAACTGATCAGGATATATTTTCTTAGGTCTGGCAATGTGAACTAATGAACTTCTGCTGTGGCTGTTATTAGTCCATCAGAAAAAGATAATTTAATAGTCCATGGAAACAAAATGGATTGAGTCAAACTTTCCACGAAAACACAATATTCATTTGTCATAAATCAGTGTTAACAGATTATTTTGAACAGGAGTCAGTACTGATATGAAGTCACCCAGGTAAACTAATTTTGTTACCTTCTGAACCTTCATGCCAGCATGAAATTGACCATATAATTAACAAATATAGCACTTTACAGTATCAATCAGCTTTTTAAGAGAATCTATTATTTTATTTGTTCACTTGTTTGTACCTTCACAATCAGAAAATTAACATGATTAGACAAAAAGCACAGCCTCATTAGTCCCCTTGGGGAATTAATTAACCTGTTTTACCTAGGAAGCAGCAATAACCCACATAAGTTTAGTTGCTGTGTTTAATATTGCCATTTAAGTCCAAAAAATATAAGGAATGATTAAGTCTTGGGAAATGAAGGAACACATTTATCTTCTGTCTGAATGAAAGGAGAGACTTCAGAAAGTAAAAATTTTTTCCATTCAAAGGATGAGATCCATGAAGGTATATCTTTCCCATATATTATGAAGAGTTTAATAGAATTTTATTACTTAACTCCAGCTATTGTAACTTTCATAAATCAGTAATCTAAATTCATGAAAAGAAAAGTGGTTTACCCATTATTTAAAAGCTTTGGAGTACAACTGAAAAGCTAATAATTTTGCAATATTAATTTTGTGTTCTTCCCAGAATGTTTGACCTCACTGAAGACAGAGCTCAGGCAGGTAACAAAGTGTGAACAAGCAGTCCCTGCAGAACTGTACTTTGGCCAGTGTAACATAATACACAATCCCACTCTTTTCCTGGGCAAAACAAATGATTATAAGGCAGTGTTATTTAGAATAAGTCAGGGTAAATTTAGCAGCGGATAAGATGAATTGTAAATCTTTAGTTTCTTGCAGTGTGGAGAAGTCCAAGTTATGAAACCTTAAACCAGAAACAAAATAGCCACAGCAGCATAAAAATGTACCTACCAGTATTTGGTACTAGTAGTCTCCTGCCAATGATGTCCTGTGCCAGAGTCCCTTGCTTGGCACCAACTTGGATGTCACCACTCTGTGCTTCTCTTTGTTACTGTGGAGGAATGACCAAAAGCAGCACAACTTGCTCTGACTGACAGCATAAATACTGAAAGAGGTGTGGATCTAAAATAAAACAAAGAAAAGAAGAACTGAGAGAGAAGACTTTGCTGGCTTGTGAGCAAATGGTTGTGGAGAGAAAAATGCATGTAGAGAAGAAATGAAAAGGCGTCCAAACATCAGAGCAGCAAGCTGCACTGTTATACTCTCAATTCAAAAATCAAATTTTAGCCAAGAGCCCATTACAGCCAAGACATCTACTGGGAGCTGTCACCCCTTTGACAACTGATGATTAGAGTACAGTTATTAAGTCAGTTGGCATACATAAAGCTCCAGAAACTTCTACTGGCTTATCAGATCCCTGCCACAGGGAGCTCTTACTATCTTCTTTTCAGCAGTTCTATGAAATAATGAACTCAGTTTCATTCTGGTCCTTTCACAGCAATTTTTGGTGTCCATTTCTAAAGGCATAGAAAGATGCAATGTGCATAAATATGACTGAATTCAAGGTGAAGAACTATGACTCTTGGCTCAGGCTAACACAAATATCATCATATTTACAGACAATTCATGATCACCCATCCTTTTCTTTGAGATTTACTAGTATGGTACCATACAGACACATCTGTACTGTACCTGACAGTTTACACTCATAGTACAAGCAAATTGTGATGTAAAATTCTTCCATTCTGAGGCTGGAGTTTTTATAATTTTTCAAAGATTTAATCCCATAGCTCCAGTAAATTTAGCCAAGTACAGGAAAACAAATACACCTACACTTCAGCTACATGGAAAAATAATGCCACTGAATCTTTAAATTGCATTCAAATCTTGTTTGAAATACCTCTAAGAGTTAAAATGGTGTTTAAGTTTATTTACATACAATGTCAATCAATGTGAACAAAATTTGAACCTCATTAATTCTTCTTAAAAGCATCCATCCATGAATTAGTTGTTTAGCTAATCTACTTTAAATTCATACACAAATATTTTGAGTTAAAACTCTTCATACTGTTTAATTTTATATACAAATACTTTTCTTTATTTCTTTCATAAATCTTATAAAACAAGCTAATTAACCACCACTCGATAACTCTATTTCATAAGCACATATATACATTTATATCAAACTTCATTTTCCTCTTCTAAGAAAAAATCACATGTAATAAAATATCATTTCTTCAATACAAATGAATGGCACTTACTAAGGCAACTTTATATAAGAATAAATCTCATGGACTAATAGAACTGATAAAATTACCTGTAAAATTACTTTTAGTGTTCTGAATTCACCCTTAATAGTATTTTCAGGATTGAAGATATCTGAAAGAAATTATGTATTCAGTTTCATTTCTGGAGCTGGTGTCCTTCAGTGCTGCAGCCACAAAGCTCAGTTGTGACCCCAAAATTAGTCTGGATTTCTGGAGATGAATTATCACAGAGAAGAATTCAGCAGTAAGTGAGGCAGAGACAGCAATTTCCAAATGGAGAAATTAGCCCAAAATAGAGCTAGCAATTAAAGCTCCATTAGCTGTAAACTTGTTCTGCCATCATCATTAGAGAATTTATAAAAACAGTAAAGAAAATTCCATGACTAAGAGCCCCATTGGTGTTGGCTTTGTCAAATAGCCCGAGTTAGCATTTGCTCAGACTCAGTCCTTTTCTGCAAAGAACAAAAAGTGTAATAACCTCCCAGCAAGAGTGATGACCTCTTTGAGGGTAGACTCCTTTGTTCATCATGAAGATGGTAAAAATTGCACCTATTACTTTGTCCTGTTGCAGAAAGTTGACATTTTAGTCACAGCAACTGCAACAGTAATCACAAGCTCATGATTGTGTTTATCTATCTACTAAATGATATATTAGATTATATAATAAGCTATTTACATTTAAAAAGCAAATTAAAAATAGATATGCATGTCAAAAATTAAATATCATTCAAAAAATAATGATCTTATGAATAACTACAAATGAATTTAGTATCTGTCTCTTCCAATAAAAACTTAAAGCAGAGCTGACAGAATTTGGCTTTGAGTAGCAGGTTTGCTAGTAATAAGAAATAAAAAAAGAATAATAATAATAAAAAAAAAGGTGAAGCTTTTCTTAGACCTTCTTAAATGAGTTACTCTGCCTCAGTAACTCATTCATACTGTTCTACACTGATGTTTTCTCTTATTACAACTCTGTTGGGAGACTGTTTAGCATGAGTGTGGGTGGTGATATGCATCACTTTTCCCTTTTTGATTCCTTTAAGACTATGGAAAACCTAGAGTCTCTTTGATCAGTCTTGATTCATGTGCAAATGACAGCCCTCTATCATTCAGAATTCATTCATTTGTATCACATCTTCCTCTTCTCACTGACGTTAGTATCTGCACATTAACATTCAAGAAAACAGCCTTTGTGTTTGCCACATTAGAAATCTGACAAACGTTAATTTCACTTACATAAAACTGCAAAGCACTTTCTAAAGAAAAACTCCATTAAATTAATAAGAATTCCAGTTACTGATCTAGCAAACCCTTGAACCTTTTTGTGGGTCAGTGTGTTGTAGCAAGTGATGCATTTGCACAAGGAAAACAGCCTTTGTACTGGTTCTTGGAGGGGAGTGCAGTACAGAAGCAAGTTCCTGGAAGTGCAGAAAATAATGATCATAAATAATGATGATTCACTAATCTGCACTATGAATAGCAACTAGTTTTAACAAAAAATTTTAAAAAGGACATCAGTAGAATTCCAGTAGAATATAATTCTTCACAGTGATATAGGTTGCTGAGAGAGACTCTGAAACCTCTGCCCAAGAGGATTTTCAAAGCTCAACTGGATGACACCTTGCATGATTGATCTCACTCTGAAGCTAGCCCTGGTTTGAGCTGGGGATTGGTAAAGATGACCTGCTGAGATCTCATTCAACTTTTTTCTTACTTTGAGTCCTATATTCTACTTTTCTAGTAAAAAATACTGAACAAGTTTTAAAATAAAAGAAAAAATTGAAGAAATGGACTGTATGTAGAGAAGCAGTTATGTGTGCAAAGCAAAAATTTTCATTCCTATTATCCAATGGAAATAGCATGTTGTAATACCAAAAACAACCCCTCTGATAATATCAATGTCTGAAACAGAAGTTTGAATATCTACAAACAGAAAAGAAGTGCATGTCCTGATGCAAAAGTTGAAATGGTGAGCATGAAACAGCAAGAATTCAGGAATCCATTCCCTTTCAATATATTAAGAAAAAAAAAAGTAAATCTAGCTGAATAGATGCTTCTGCAACAGGTAAATTGGGGAATATGCACATTTTAAACTTCTTCATAGAACTGAGATTGTGAATGAAAACATGGAAATTGAATTAATATAGGTGATAAAAACATGAATACAATTAAGGCCAAAGGAAACACTTCACTAAAAAAAATTACATTTCATTGAAGTGGGGAATAATGGAAAGAGTACCATGGACTACGTCAGATTGGGAAAAACATGAAATTTAAATAAATTGTGGGAGGCAAATGAAGAATTATATAAGAAAAAAACAATTCAGACTTTTCTGTTACTCAAAGATTTCCTTTTCACAATCATTTTTCCAAAAGGGTCAGAGCATTTGCTGAAAGACCAGTACCAAGCTTCTCTTCATCAATTCACCAGGAGGTTGAGCATCAACTGATACAAGTGTCAGAGCCTGACCAGAAGAGGACAGAAAATAAACAGAATGGAAAAAGAGATAGATATCAATATCAGTCAACAAGAGCATGGATTAATACCTGTTCTTGAAGCAGTGGGATTTAGCTAGCACTTATTCTAATTGCAGACAGGGACATCTCTCACTCTCTCTCTCAACAACATTTACCTTCGCTTGAAGTAATGTGTAATCCAGCCCTATCCTCCTTAGTATGCATCAGCACCTTCCCCCTAGACCTTGCTTTCCCAGGCTATCCAGACCTAGCTGGATATAGAGGCTGAAAAGATATTTAGGTGGACTTGGTTTATGTGGCATGTGTTATTTAATTCCTCTGATGTATGCTCAGGGCAATAGCAGTGTTTCAGGCGTCTTGATCTAATAAATGTTTATGTATGCTTACCCTTGGCCTACAGTTTCCGCAAAAATTTATGCTGTATGTGAAAAAGAAATCCAATCAAGTGCATCAACTTCTTAAATGTATACAACCTTAATAAGGTATTATTACCAGCTGCAGGTTATTGTCAATAATCTTGAACATTCCTAAGACATTAATGACTAAACACTTCTTAAGACGTGAGTTGATTGCCACCAATCGGCAAGTTTGAAAGGGTTATAATTTCAGAATTTGGAACAGGAATATTAAACCTTTTCATGAGATTTATAATTACAGAGGCAAAGTAAGCCTCCTACCTAAATGGCTTTTTATTAGAGCTTTTAAAAACCCCTCAACAACCCCTCAACAAGTAGTAAGATTATCATGTATTGCTTTTACTCAGAATAACCCCCACACTGGGAAAATAATTAGGTGGCATTCTGCTCTTTTGCAGTATTATCCTCTTTCATTGTATGTACTGAATATTGTACTAAATGTAAAGGGAGTTGTTTTAATTTTGGGGTTGTGGGGTTTGGATATTTTTTATTTTCTCTTATCATACCTGTAATCCATACATGTGTTAAGAAATTATTCTTGGGGATTTTATTTTCTGCCCCCAAACTACAGACAAGCAAAACTCATAAACAACTGAAAAACAGGGAACATAGATATTTTAGGCTAGTGTTTGCAGAACAGCTATCTCCCTTAGGTAGTTGCCAGGATGAAGAGCTAGGCCTTGATATTTTGTTCTTTCTCTGTCTTTTGTATGTCTTACTACTTTTTTGTATGTCACTGGCTGTATATTTGATTAAATTTTTAGGCATTCAGTTCAGCCAGTATAGCTACATCTTACTCATATCATAAATCTGACCAACACAGGGCCATTAGCTACTGAAAAATTAGGAATAAATCCTGTTCTCCTGAACAGCACATGGCCCTTTGAATAACATGCAGGGCCTATCTCTCTCTAAAACCTTGTGCTTTTCATGATGTGTACATTTCAAGTTTAGCAAAGAAAGGAGGAATCTTCTTGCACATTATAGTCTCCTATTATCTTCAAAGATGATCTAATTTATCCATTATAAGTGAAGCAGAAAAACATGACATCTGATGGTCTAATTAATATAATCACTTCCTAATAACATGGTTTTGCAAGTTCAGAGTTTACTTTCATCATTCTTTGTGCAAATAAATTTGATAGATCAAATGTTGACATCAATCCACAGAAATGGTGATCTAACCAAAGCCTTTTTAGCAAGTCATGAATTTTCTGCTTGAAATCTAATCTTGGAGGAAAAAAAATCTGCATTTTTTTCCCTCTTTCAGGATGTGAGCTGAAAGCAAAATGAAGCAAACATACAAAGAACTGTAGTTATTGCTTTCAGCTGTCATTTTTCACCACTTGGTGCTGTGCATTAAGTGAAAAACTAGAAGGTAGCCTCTTACAAAACAGAGGAACAGCTATTATTTATCATTATTCATTTCAAGTAGTCCTTAATAGAAATGGTTGTACTCAAGTTCTAATATGGTAATGGTGTAGCCAGCCTTTCAAATTATAATGGACACACACTTTACATGTTCCATGTATCTTGGATACCTAGTTATCTTCTGAAACTTAGCTACACCACATTTCCAACTCTTCCCAGGCTCATACAAGGGAAGTACATTACATAAATATATTCCAGTAACTGAGGGAATTCTGAGAACATTTACTTTGTTATCCATGTATTCCTTTGACTGTCTAAACTCATCATCTTGACTCAAAAAGATCCACATGGTATTCAAGCAGTGACTGTCATGAAATTACACTTTAATGAAACTAATACTAAATTATTTTATTCCAAGCAAGGAATTATGTTTCTCCTTAGAGAGCAACTATGTCCCACAGATTCGCTCATTCACTCCCCAAGCCCAGCATCCACTGATTATGTATTCATAAGATTGTCCATGTAATGTCCATGACTTATAATATTATAATAACAAGATTTGCAGTTAGTGAACACTGCCAGCCTTTGAGCTATTATTATGGTAGTCTCAAATTACTGTGACATAATACACCGTGGTGAGGAGAGAAGAGGCTGGGCAGACCATGTTTTGTGAATGATGCCTCCGATTCTGGAAATCATTGCTTCAGTTCTTCATTTTTTTCCTTCTTCCAGGACCACAAATGAGCATAATAAGGCAGGTTTTTGCAAACAGCTCCTTAAATAAGTTGTTACTAAGGCCAGATTAACAGGGACAAAAGGTAAGGTAACATGACTCTCTACATGCCACCCACTTTCTCTGGAACATATCCTGAAGTTGACTCCAGGTCACAGTTTTGCCTGCACTCCCAGGACACATCCATTTAAAATAGCCATACCTTACTGAGGTAGGCCACTGGTCTTAATCATCTTGACAATCAGATTCACAGAGCTGTAGTCCAAAAACAGGTGAAGACAGTTCCTCACCTACAATAATCTATATCTCAAATTTCAAGGCTTTATGCTCCTTTTTTTGCAATGGTTTTCATGGCCACAAGCAGTTAAATACAGATTCTCCAACTTTTCTCAGGTCTGAAATTTTGCGTGTTTACAGTCCTTCTCAAGACTTATGATTGTATGCTTTTTACAACTTTTTAATGAAATTATAAACTACACATACATTCTTCTAGTCCTTAATCTCCACAGTAATGTCAGATTCTGCAAGAAGCTACATGGAGCTCTTTTGACTCCATATATAATGCATATCATACCACAAAGAACTAGTACCTTTGTTGAGAGAGACTAAATTTGGATGTGTCTTGGGCATTCTTCCTCTTTTTAACAATTGTCATATGAAAGTACAATAATGTTCAGCCTTGAGGAAAGGTGACTGAGAGGGAGCCTCATCATACACATAAATATCTAAAGGGAGGGTTTCAAGAGGAAGAATCTCAGTGTTGCTGACCATCAGAACAAGAGGCAACAGGCAGAAACTGATGCACCGGAAGCTCCACCTGAACATGAGGAAGAACATTTTTACTGTGAAGGTGACTGAGCCCTGGACCAGATTGCCCAGAGAGGCTGTGGAGTCTCCCTCACTGGAGATATTCAAGGACCATCTGGATGTATTTCAGTGCTCTGTACTTTAAGATGACCCTGCTTGATCAGGGAGGTTGGACCAGATGACCCACTGTGGTCCCTCAACCACAAGCAGGGAGATTGAACAATTTTGTGATTCTATGATTATCTTTACAGTGTGTCCATTCACAAGAGCAGACATTTGCAAAGAACACGTTAATGCTTTACTTTCATGAAGAAAATAGATTTTGTTCAGCATTTTGTGCTAATATCCAGATTTTCTTAGCTTTGGACCGCAACTCATGTATCTGCCTCTTGAGCAGTGAACAATGTTACTTTATACTAGCAACCTGAATGGCAATAAAAAGGTATTCCCTACAGATGTTTGTTGGGCATCTGTGAGGATGATTGCCCTAGGGACAGCCTGCAGGAAAATCAGAACAACCTTATTTATTCAAAAAAAGAGCAGTTTAAAACAAAAAATTCTCTTATCATGGTGATATTGTATTTTTATATATATTTGATGAAACTCTTTTCCTTCTTTTTCAAATTGCTCTTTTTTCAAACTTCAGCCACATAGTCTGGATTTCCTGTTGTCATGCAGGTCTCAACTATGCAACTTACTTTTCTGAAGCATAAAACTCTTCCTGTCAGTCTGATGGCCTTCAAATTTTGCCACTTTGTTGTTTAAGAAACTCCTACCACTACACTTCTTTTTGTCTCAAGAAAGAGACAAATACCAGAAGATTTTTTCACTTTTCTATACTGTCTTTTACTCAGTAACATCCCATTGCAGTAACACTGTTGCTAGTATGTGCTCAATATTGATGGTATATAAAGTAATAGCATTACTTTATTGCTAGCTAACACAGGTAAACAGCTGTGCACTGTCTGCTTTCCTAAAGCAGAAAAGGAAGAATATCAGTCCTAACAAATAGGACAGAGTCAGACTAATGGGAAGAATGATGGTTAAAAAACCCCTAAAAGTAAATATTTTTAAGGAAACAGCCGATGAAGTCATAAAATACAAGAACAACAATCAAAGCTACTGATATATAGCTGCAATCTGCTCTGTTCTTCAAACAGATATTCTTGAGTATGGTAGACAAGTATTGCTAGTCTATGAGATTGTCTTGCACAGAAAACACATTCAGACAGACAAGAAAGCATTCACTGTAGTTTTCAAGAAAACAAATAATTCTGTTATTTATGCAACACCTAACACCTAACATTTCTGCAAGACTGGTTGCTTTTAGACTGATGATCAGAACTGTGCCTGGGCACATACAAATAAAATAAAATAAAATAAATCTTAAAAAAACCCTAGCTTTAAATGTTTTGCTTAATGCATTCTCTATTTCTATACTAAGGGCATATATATATGTAATTTTAAAAAATCAAACAAAATTATGGTATTTATATTGCCTAAGTTCCCTAAATTTACAAGTTATTAAAATACCCAGTGCCAGCCTTAAATAATTTTCATTCTAAGAATAACTTGGGACGTAGAGTTAGACTCTTCTATGTTCTATATAATATCGAAAGAAAAAAAACAAACAAATCTTTTTTTAAAGAAATTACAAGTGAAATGATCACTTAAAAAAGTATTGTACCTAAATCTCTGAACTCTAACATGAACAACATGTATTAAGCAGAATTTCTACTTCCTTCAAAATTTCACCAACTGTTGCATCATTCACGTGTTATGTTTGTTAATCTGATCTGTAGCATGTGATCTGGATGTGGGTGAAGTAACTGAGCCAGAGCACCCTACATTTCTATTTTTCTCTTACAAGAAATAATATCTCCAAGTGGAAAGGAATTTTCCCAACATTATCCTTTGCATCTGTGGCTACACTATACGTATATGTCAGTCAATAGCTAGATTATAACCATGGTGAAGTTCTTTAGCATAGAAACTGTACCATAATGTTTTTAGATTATTTGAATAATATTGTCAGTAGCACAGGTAAATTTTGTTTTCAAAACACTTGCACCAAAAAAAACAGAAGGCCACCCTGCCACTTTGTTCTGCATATATAAGGCAACTTAAAAATATTTATGTCTTCTTCATTTAACATTAGTCTTATTCCACAAGAATATTTCATGAAAGGGAAATAATAGGGAAAGGTCTGTCAAATACAGCAAGGTAGACAGTTGTTACTGACAGTATTGACTGCGAGTAAGTCGGACTTATTTGCCCAGTCGAAAGCTGAATTTCAAACCATAAAAGCTACAGTATCCTGCAATTGAACTGAGGGAAAATACATACTCAAGCAAAATGTAATTGACATGGATCATTTAGCAACAGAGAGTTACAGCACTTCAGTTGGCAGAAAGGGAAAGGACCTTGATTCTCAACACAGCAAGGCACCAAAAGAACTTTACTTACTTAGCGGTCAGGAGGCACAAAGGTCCTTGACAGTTCAAGTGATTTTTTTTTTTTTTTTTAATCCCTACTCCTCCTAGCCAATTCATCTAGAAGATGCTTTTCTTCCCCATCCTCAATAATGGAAAGAAAGCACATTGCTCTCAGAACAAAAACTACAGCCACAAAGCTTGACTATATAAGAGTGACTAGGACAAGAGGCTTAGTAATTAACATGAGTATGCTGATGGTTCATGGCATGAGAATCTACTAGTAAACACAAAATGACAGATCCTAATGGCACAAGTCATGTTTTGACAGTATAAACGAGAAAATCTGGAATCTCCACTGTCTTGTATCAATGAGAGTACAAGAAAATGAACTAATTACCTGCTTTTTAGAAAGAAAATAATAACTGCAAAAGTTTATGGAGCTCGTTAAATAGTAGTTGATCCCCAGGAAGCCTTGACTGGTTTACAAAACTTTTGAATTCCTTGAATGTGCCTACAGTAAGGAAGAGAAAGCAAACTGAGACTGGATAGATAAATTCAAGTGTATTGTTTTTCTCTCTTGATGACTATTATGGGAGAGGGGGGTAGGGAAGTGATTATTTTATTTTATTTTAT